>JBBPBS010000713.1:1770124-1799740 GCA_037974835.1 Cicer judaicum
TCATAAATGTACCGCCTGTCACAGGCCAAAGTACTATTTATCAGGGTGCCACCTATCACGGGTCTGCATAATTTTGAAAAAGCATGAAAATGCATGAGCATATACTGACTCCAACCACAACAATCGTTAAGCAAATGCAAATAGTAAAAGATTCCCCTTTTTTAATACTCATTTAACTTGAACGATTTTCACAACAAACATTAAGCAAACAGAAATATTAAGAGATTCCCCATTCTTAATACTCCTTTAACTTAAACGATTTTCACAACAAACATTAAGCAAACAGAAATATTAAGAGATTCCCCATTCTTAATACTCTTTTAACATAAACGATTTTCGAAACGAACATTAAGTAAACAAGACATTAAGAGATTCCCCATTCTTAATACTCATTTAACTTAAACGATTTTCAAAACAAACATTAAGTAAATAAGACATTAAGAGATTCCCCATTCTTAATGCTCGTTTAACTCTAACGGTTTTCAAATTCCACACAAAACAAACTCAAACATGTTATCAAATCCAATCCACAATTCACACCAAATCACATCAATTCATTCTTTTCACATAATCCAACCAAACACCTCTCAAATTTCATAAGTATCATTTAAGAACACGCCGAATACGATGAACACAAGTCATCAACACATACCACTCAATCACATCCAATTTCATTTACTCAAAATCATACATAAATGAGTTAAATTCAATTTCCCCAAATCAACACTTTAACCATAACAAAATTCTTTTTCACACAACCACAGATAAGTCCCTAAATGTAAACTAAAAGTTTTGAAGGAGGCCTTACCTTCACGTCAGCTTTAAGGTGCGATTACAGTACCGCGAGTAAATTCGGTAAAATCTTCGCTCGCTACGTCGCTTCCAAAGTTGGTTCCCTAGCACCGTAGTATGGTAGTGAGCAATTTTCCCTTCTATCTCTTCGCGAAATGAAGCTTAGATCTAGATGAAACCTGGAGGTTTGTGTGTTTGACGGTTTTGAAATCCCTAACTCTGTTTTCGAATCCGTGAGGAAGGAAGGAGCTGGGAACTTGATCTTTCTCACCCACTAGCCTTGGGTTTCAATTCTCGAACTTAATGGAAACCAAGAAAGCAAAAATGAATAAAAATGGAGAAAGGAGGAAGAAGGGTTTACTCAAGGCAGGGAGAGGAAGGAGATGGAAATCTTTCTTTTCTTTCCTTTTCTTTTCCTTTCTTTCTTTTTCCTTCCTTTATATTTCTTTTCTTTCTATTTCCTCCTCTTTTCCCTCCACACAACCATATATACATATTTATATATATTAATTATAATTAACAAATATCTCAAAATCTTTAGATATTTATTAAAATTACCATTTCACCCATCACTTCCCAAACCACTTATTGTTAAAAATATCTACTCTCGTCGCAAAATAATTGACAGATGCAATTTTTAGCAGCTCGAGATATTTTTAAAGAAACTCTCTAGAATTAAATTCTTCGTAAAAGATCCACAGCAGTTAATTTAATTTATTCATCGACGAACAGTTTTAATCGGGGCATCAAAATATATTTTTGGGCAATTAAGCTCATAAAATATTAATAACCTGGCTAAAAAGCCTCTGAGTTCATCCTCATCCTCAGATGGAGGATACTCTGAGTTTTCTTTTTTTATGACATCTTCAGTCTTCTTAGAGGATGAACTTTCAATTTGTCTGGATATTAGAGCTATCATTTTTCCCTTTTTGCTTGGTTTGTTTGCTAGCAAAAATGGTTCATGAGCTCTTAGAGTTACAACCAGATCTTCTAATTTCATGTTAGCCAAGTCTCTTGCTTCTGTGATGGCAGTCATAATTGGTCTCCATTCTTTTGGTAAACTCCTTAGGATTTTTCTTATCCTCTCTTGAACAGAGTATACCTTTTCAAGAGATCTCAAGTTGTTTAGTATGATTGTTAACCTTGAGAACATTTCATTAATGGTTTCCTCCTCCTTCATTTTGAATAATTTGAAACCTCTTACTCTAATGTCAATCCTTGCTTCTTTTATGTGACTTGATCCTTTATGATGGATCCTTAAAGTGTCCTAGAGTTCCTTACCATTTTTGCATTCTTCAACTCTATCATATTCTTCCCTATTCAAAGCACACGTTAGAAATAAATGAGCTATAAAGTTTAGGAGTACCTTACCATTTTCATCTGCCGTCCACAGTGCATGAGGTTTCTCATCAGAGGTTGCGTTTGTGTTGTTGGTTCTGATGATGTGATCCCCATTTTCAACCACAAACCACATGTTGTTATCTTGTGATATGAGAAACAATCCCATCTTACATTTCCAGTGGTAATAATCTATGCCATCAAAATAGGGAGGTCAGTTGGATGATCCTCCTTCAGGAATATACTTAGCTCTTGACATTTTTCATTTTGGATCTTTTTTCTATTACATTGTTAGATGTAGTTTTCTAGAGAAACTTGCTCTATTGCCAATTGATGTAGCTAAATATCACTAGAAGGGGGTTGAATTAAACCTTTAAATTAGAGCTGAGTAAAAGAAAGAGAAAATGTAATGAATGACACACACCACTTTTATACTAGTTCACCCAATGAAGGCTACCTCGAGTCCTCCCACACTTGTGAGATTTCACTAATGATCAAATTGATTAACCTCTCATAGAGGTTAATTACACTTTGTGTATTCTTTAGCCTCACCAAGCTTACAACCTTGTTTCCTAAAAGTTCTAACTATTTCCAAGTGTAACTCACATGAACATTACAAAGTAATATGAATATGGTTGTTTCTCTTTTCTTTAATACTTTCTAAAAAGATATTCCAAAAATATAGTGTAAGATTATAGAAAGTTTGAAGAGAGGTTGGATATTGCTCTTGATAGCTTTACGATACTTGATCTTTTTATGCAATGTTGTTGTGTATTTGATGATGGAGAGCTCCTTTCCTTTTAAAGAGATCTTGTAGTGCTCTTTCCATGTGACAAACATCTTATGAACTTTGGTGACATGATCAAAAAGTCCAAGGTCTTTGATCATAAATACAGAACTGCCATCTAACTGTCCTTGGACATATGCAGTCCATCCTCGTGCAGGAGGTTCAAACCTCCTAGGTACTTGGTCTTGAGTTGTCTCTTTCTCTTTTCATTCTTCAAGAACTGTAAGTCTATATCTTTGACTTTGTGGGCTACAACATTTCTGTAAGTTGAATTGTTAGGTCTTTTTCCGCTTTTTACATTGATGTTGACTATAGATCTAGCCTCTTACATCGTAATGCCATCCTCGTACCTCGTACATCCCATCCTCGTACCAATTAAATCTGGCCTCTGACCTCTTTGATTAAAATGCTTTATTTATTCATTCTTTAATATTGTTTCTCCTTCTCTTAATGAATAAAAACATTTGTTTCGGTAAGGATGAGTATTATGCAGTTTTGAAGTATCATCCTCTTGCAAGGCCATCCTTACGATTTTCAATCCTCCAGATTCGAATCAAATTTTCTCCTTTTTGCCTAAATGATTAATAATCTATTTTCTTAAATGAATTCACTCAAAAGCACAGATTAGACATTAACCACAATCATAATCCTTTAAGTAAGTTTGTTATCATTAAAATCATTTGAGAGAGATTTTTTCTCAACATATACTTGATTTAACTAAAATTTCTTAATTTAAATTCAAAAACTTACTAGTGCTTATAAGATTTTCATACAAAAAGTCATTTCTAATAAGAAAAAAAAGTAAAATTAAAATACGATTCACAACTCTTATTCTTGATATCACCTAACAGAGTGGGGATTCTCCTAACTTTAACTTCAAGACTCATGAACTTGTAACAACTAAGATTATGCAAATGCAGGACCAAGTCAGTCAAACACAAACAACGAATTAGGTGAGTTTTGAAATCATGTTAATAATCTAATATAAGTACGTAAGAAGAACACACAATTAATCATAAATAAACCATATCGTTACACAAACATTCTTCAAGGAAATACCTCACATTATAAAGTCAAAATCACTCAAAGAAAATCAATACATTTCACTATAACATCAAATCTTCTAAGAGAGACTATTATCACACACAATACCCATTAATCACACCCAAACAATCACGAGAAAATGCAATGTTATGCATGAGCTTAGGTTCTACTTCATAATATGGTACCATTTTAACCTTGAAGTACTTGGTTAGGAGGCTTGATACCATGACACTGTCCAGTGGACGGACATTACAATTTGGACTTGTCCTCGTAGATTCCCTCTGTTAAGACAAACTCTCAAATTAAAGTTTTGATGAAAATAAACAAAAGTTAATTAAGAATATTAATTATGATTCTAAAATGTTATGTTAATTTAACTTGTGCTTTTGAGTGAATTAATTCAAAGATAGGAATCAAGCAAAGCAAATAAATCATATAAAAATTGAACAGATAAAGAAACAAGAATATTCTAGATAAAATGAAGAATGTTCTCCAAGATGAAGACTGATCATAACAGCCTCAAGATCAATAAATCTCCACTAGTTTGCAAAGGATTTTGCCTCTGAATTTCATGCTAATGTTATCAGTACTTGGTAAGGATCAAGTAGGATCCATTCTAGTCATTGAAGGCATTCGAATCAATAAGATAAAAGCTCATGAATCAAGCAAGTTAAAATAAGTATGAACCTTCACCAACTTAACTGTCAAGAAAGTTAATCAATCTTGATATGTACAAAGTTGTCCAGATTGATCAGGAAGTCATTCAGATTGGTCAAACACTGAACCTAAAGATTGATCATCAATCTCCAGAAAGTACAAAACTAAAAGTACAAATCGATTATCAATCTCCATAATTCTGCAGAAGCTCAGTATCAATCTCCTTATCTCTATTGCAGTTCATCATCATTCTCCAAACTTATTTTAACATAATTGAGTTTCTTGGTCAAAGATTTAGCATCAACAGATTCATGTTAATCATAAAGGATCATTAAACACAAGATAAGTTTGATCAAGAACGAATAAACCAGCCTACTCAAACAAATTTCAAAAACTATTCAAAGGCTAAATATTTTTATTCACATATAGTAGTTTTGGTATAAAAAGATAGAGCACTACCAACATCTCTTTTGACTATTATTAAATGCTCTAAAACGCCTATAAAATAAAGGCCAATGCTTAGGAAAATTGTAGAAGTTCAAGTGCTATCAAGTCTTAAAAATCATTCACATTCATATACTTAAAATTCTCATTCTCTCAAAGAAATATTCAGTTCTAATTATACATATTACTTTGTTATTTTTGTATTGATTTTTTTGTAAAGAATTGTATCTCAAATAAGAGTTGAGACATCTCAGATTATTTCAAAACAATCTCATTATTATTGTAAAACTCAAACTATAGGAGTTTAGTATAGTTTGAATATATTGTTTGAAATCTTATCAAGGCTGATAAGTGAATTGATTAAATCTCTTTTTGGGTAGAAAAAGATAGAGCTTAAAACACTAAGGGGCTGTAAAAGTAAGAAGGTTTTTTGTTTTAAACACTTAGTGGAAAAACACACAACCGTAAAGACTGGATGTAGCCCAAGTTAGGTGAACCATGATACATCCTTTTGTGGTATTATTTCTTTTATCTTCTTCTTTATTAAGCTTGATTGCTTACTTGAATTAAAACATAAACTGAATTTTTGTTTGTCAAGTTAACCAAGAACGTTCTCCGTTTTGTGTTTTCTTAACCAAGATCATTCTTGAGTTAAATCCTTAAGTTTTTTAGGAATTTTTAAATAGGAACATTTACAATTCAAACCCCCCTTCCGTGAAAATCAACATTACTACTTCACCTTCAACTCAACCTAAGACTCATATATGCGACAATTGAGGTAAATGTGTGTTGCATGGTAGTTGTCGATATTTGGAGTGCTACCTCTTAGTCGTCTAGGAATTCTCCACCCGAATATCTCCAAGGTCTAACAATTTTTCCCTAAGGCTCAACGGAAGACTGCCACGATCAGGCTCATTCAATTGTACTTCCACAACATCATTAGGCTTTTCAGACCCTACTTATATTATGATAAAATAATCTCCACTTCAAATTTTTTTAATATTTCTTTGTTCCCTCGTTGGCCTATGATAGTCCATTAAGACCGTCATCTCAAACACAAATTGAAATCACAGCTATTTCACCAAATATGGGGTTACTTCAATATTCTCATTACAAATTCTCAATATCACTATCGTTAAATAAATCTCATCATATAAACTCATCACAAATTTATAACATCACTATTATTAATTATACGTCATCACAATCACATAAATTTATCAAAACAAAATAACCTTTTATTATCACTTCACATAAACCCGTCTAATCAAACATATACATAAAATTCATTTGACACTCAATATCACAACAATATCAAATAACTCACATTTAACGAAATTAAATCAATCAACACCTTATAAATATTTCTATTCCACATTTTATTCTCACATTTTCCATATTTGCATATTAATTAATGTATTCCTCAAAAGGCTACTGTCGTACGTAGCGAGTCCTGGATGAATTGTTGGGAAATACAGTTTTCTCGTTCATCTCACAATATATTATACTCATGAATTCAAACGCACTTTCAACCCTTACCTTATTTAGATCTTTTCTCAAACACAGAAATCAATGGAAGTTTTCAACTGCAACAGTAGACAAGGTACAACGAGCGAATCCAAATAAACAGCGAGTCCACAAAATCGTCGAGACGGAATTGAAAAATTATGTAGAGCATAAAAATAGTTGTTAAATAATTAATAATAATTTTAGGAAATTAAAGTGGAGTCAAAATGATGAGAATAACTGTAAAAAAAGTCTTACCAACTCGTTTGAGCGCCAAAATGGTACGACTTCCGTTTCAACAAAAAATGCAAATGAGTAGTTTCTTCTTGAAGGTTTCGACGAGAGGAATCCAAAAACGATACCATTTTTGAGTCGACAAATGTGGTGATCGGAATTGGCCAAACCTAGCCTGTCCAACGAAAGAAATGCAGTTGTGTTTTATGAAACAGAGCCACAATTTTTAAAATTGACACCAAAAATGGATTTAGTGGCCAATTTTGTGTGGATAGAGATTAGGATCGATTCAAACGATTAAGAATTGGTGGGAATGAATTTGAGTGAAAAATTGTTTCGCTGCCATTAGTCTGATTTTCAATTTTTATTTTTTTTAATTGCAAAATGAGTGATGTAGATAGCAAATATAGAGGTACAAGAGTAAAATTGTAAGGTCCAACACATGATAGTAAAGTCTGAGGCAGCGGGTGTAGGAAATAAAAATCCAACCTGTAATAGCTCAAAATTAATATGCAGAAGTAAAAAAATAAGGGTGTAAACAGTCGTCTGGTCAAAAATTCATTTTCTAGGAAATCTAATTTTAGTCAAAACTCTCATACTCAAAATAGTAACTATAATTATTACTATAATTTTTTTAAAAAATAATAACATAAAAATATATCATCTTTATAGATTAGTCGAAATGATAAAATAAATAAATAAAACATCAACGAGTTATATTAATTACTATATCAAAATGAATATGTATAAAATCATCATACCGTAACAACTATATAGAAATAAATAAAATCAATATCAATATTACTAATATCTCAAGATAATTATTTATAAAATAATTAATTAAAATAAGATAAATTTAAAAATAATAAAATATAATTGTGTGCACACTTAACATTAGTCAGCATACAAGAAATATCAAATTAACTACAAACACACATATGTGTAAAATCGCCTAAAATCTTATATTTTAAAATGTGTACACTATAAAATATAAAAATATAATATTTGATATTTATATTACTCATTTAGTCTAACATGTACAAGATTAAAACATCGTATAAAGAAAATTAATCCTAAATTAATTAACATATATTCTAAAATAATTTTAACACCAGTTTAGTTATTTAAAATTATATTTCATCAATAAAATAATTTATTATAAAATTTGGATTGTTAAAGTACCTTTATCGTCTCTTCAACCAAGAATGGTTCAAATTGATCCCCAAAAGAAGACTCTTTTAAAAAATTAACCTTCCATGTTCATAAGACTAGACTTTATTTCCCTCACATTGACCCACAATTTAACCTTGACATCAACACGTATTGTTCCAATCGCACCAAGGATCTTAAATTGAACACATTCCACATAATTTAAATGGTTTAGTTTTTTAGGGAAAAATTTTATTTTTGAATTCTCATTTTGATTCAGTTTTAAAAAGTTGGTTATGTAATAGGTATAGTAAAGAAGAGGATCATGAATTCATTATTTTTAATAAAAACTATTGTAAAAAATTAAAATTATTAATAATTATTCAAGATGGATTTTTATCTGGACATTTGTTGATAAAAGTTAATTAATTAATTGTCCATAAATTATACATAAAGGAACTAAATGAGATTAAAGAAGCGAATATGTTATAAAAATAAAAAAGATCACATACATAAGTTTGCATAAATAATAATACATGGTATGTAAAACATATACCATCAATATTTTTTTGAAAGGTATACAACGTCAATCTTATTATTATTACTATTTTGCATATTTATAGTGTATGCCTTATTTTATATTTTATTTTTACAACTAGTAATACTTTGGCCTTGTCTTTGACCCATTCCCTTTCCCTTTCCCTTTATTCCCTTGTTTTATTTCTCCTCGTTGGGCTTTTCTCTAACCCTTCCCATTTCCCTTTCCCTTTCTGCCCTTGCTATTTCCTGTGCCTTCCGCATTGCTTCCTTTTCCTTCTGCTTTGCTTCCTTTGCCAAAGCGCTTTCCTTCTGCTTTGCTTCCTTTTCCTTTTCCTTCTCCTTTGCTTCCTTTTCCTTCTCCTTTGCTTCCTTTTCCTTCTCCTTAACTTTCTTTCGCAAAGCTATTTCCTTCAGCTTTGCTTTCTTTTCCTTCTCCTTTTCTTCCTTTCGCAAAGCTATTTCCTCCTTCTTTTCTTTCCTTTTCTCTAACCTGTCATTAATCCTTTCTTCCCATGTTTTTTTTCTCGAATCAAAGTGCATAAATTGACCAAAAGATTCTATATCTATGGGTTTTCGCCCACCATCAAGCTTATCTACCAAAACATTTTTCTTTGACTCTTTTGTATATTGTTTACCTTCTTTTAGTGTCTCTGTTGCCACAACAGATAAAAGAAACAATGAACAAAGGAAACACAAATTAAAAGCTTTGATTTTCATCACTACAATTTTTAAGAATTTAATTGTTGTGAAACATATAAATATACTCGACAAGATAAATAGGTATGAAAATCACAAGTAGATTTATTAAATAATATAGTATTTAATTGGCTTTCGAGAATATTGAGCCATTGAAGGGTTAGTTAGGTAACTAAAGTGTTTAAACTTTGCCAACTACGAGGTTGCTTGATAATTTCTTTAATAATAAACATAATTCTAGACTTTTGGTAAACACATACGTTGTCAATAAAAAATAGTTATTGACACGATAAAAAAAATTACTCTTTTAAATTTTTCTCAATTTCCTTTGATGTCTATAAGTATTATTTATTTATTTTTGATTTAGTCATTTAATTTATATCTCATTAGCTACTTAACTTTTAAATTATAATACACTTACATAAATATAATGTTATTTTTTATAAGTTCTGTTAAAAAATTATAATGTGGCCTTTAAGATATTAATATGTGTATAATTGTGTTGATGTGGCAAAATAAAAAAATAAATCTATTTTTTAAATTCATTTTTCTTAAAAATAAAATTTTTAAAAAATTCTTCTAACCTAAAAAATGAAAAGTCAATGTGGTTCTTAGAATTTTTCTAAACAAAACATAAAAGATTAATATGATAATTATTTATTTTTATAATTATCGCACTCGTATTATTATACACACTACACGAAAAATGTTATTTTATAGCGTGCCTTTTACAGCGCTTACTAAATACAAGCGTTGTTGTAAATATATTTTAAAAATAACGGAGCATATAACATCACTTTTATGACAAGCGTTGTGGAAAAGACGCTGTTGTAGGGTCATATAGCGTTTGCGCATAATGTTTACAAGGATTTTATAGTGCTTTTACACAAGCGCTGTAAAATGAAGTGCCCTCACGTAATGTTTTATAGCGCTTTTTTGACAAGCGCTGTAAAAGACATGCGCTTTCAAATAATTAAATGACGTATTACAGCGCTTTTGTTACAAGCGCTGTAAAAGACATGCGATTTCAAATAATTAAATGACCTATTAGAGTGCTTTTGTTACAAGCACTGTAAAAGCACTGCGCTTTCACATAATTAAATGACCTATTACAGCGCTTATTCTACAAGTGTTGTAAAATCATTAACTTTAAATAAAAACCATTTACTTTAAATAAATAAAAACAAATTTAAAACAAATTTACGAACCCTCATCACCTCTACTCTGGGAACCCTCATCACCTCTACTCTGGAAACCCTCATCTCCTCTACGTACTGTGCGCCCATCTACTGTTCCTCCTTTAAAAAAAAATTGGATACGTTGTCTCAGGTACTATATTTATTAATTTGTTGTTGTCACAAAAGCTAATAAATTGCTACATAGTAAATATTTTCTTATGGAAATTTGTTGATCTGTTCTATTTTGAAATCTTTTCTATTTTGAAATTGTTACATAATAATGGACCTTGGTTTTCATTTTCCAATATTAGATATGTGTACTATATATTGGTATAATGTTATCAGTAGCTTATTATTTTTGTAACTGTATTTATATAGGTCATATAATATGAACCGGGAATGGATGTCAAAGGCTTTTAAAAAAATAGTCATATAACATAAGAAAACAAACAGGTCTTTTACATTGCTTGTCCCACAAGCGCTGTAAAAGACCCTATTAAAAATAAAATAAGGAGGCCTGTTAGAGTGCTTATTTGAAAACGCGTTGTAAAAGGCTTTTAAAAAAATAGTATTATAACATAAGAAAACAAAGAGGTCTTTTACAACGCTTTTCCCACAAGCGCTGTAAAAGAGCCTTTTTAAAAATAAAATAAAGAGGCTTCTAAAAAAACGTTGTAATAGGGTTTTATAGATAACAGTAAACCGCTTCAGTTTCCTCTTCATTATGTAAACTTCACTATCATCTCCTCTTCATCGTTCTTATCTTCCTTTGCGAACCCTATCATCTCTTCCATTACGAACGTTATTTCCACAATCATCTCTAGCTGTTGAAACCATATTCCCATCCACAATCATCTCTCCCATTACATACCATCTCTTTTCATTGAAATACGTAACCCTCATTACGTATTTCTTTGAACGATATTTCTGCGAACCGTATTTCTTCGAACCCTCATTTCTGCGCATTACGTATTTCTTCGAACCCTCACTATTTAGGTATTGATGTTATTAATTTTTTGTTATCACTAAAATGCATGTTGAGCTTGTTGAAGTTATACTGATACGTACTTAGACTACTGCATGTTGAGCTTGTTGAAGTTATACTGAACTACATGTTGAACTTGTTGTAGATAAATGGATACCACCAAAGATTTAGATTGTCAAAATGAGGAACATGTCAACTAAAAGACTTACGAAAATGAAGTCAAACGTGGTGCAAGCATAATGCAAAATGTCATAAAAGGAAGGAGCAGTGGCATAAAATTTGAGGTATACTATACTCTATTTGCTGTTTATTTTTTTATCTTTTTTGAATGCATGTACTTTTTATATGAGTTTATTAGATTGGATGGAATGAGAGTGGTCAGCCAATTGACCCCAATAGCTCCATGTTTGTAAGTTACATTGGGGCTGTTGTTCGTTAGAATATCCCCATTACCATTGATGATTGGAGATATATGGCGTTAAAGAATGCGAAAGATATACTGTGGAATGATATACAAGTAACTTTTTTGATCCACTCTTTTGTCATTTATAATTTTTTCGATTGTAGTACTTTACTCTTTACTCAAACTATATCTTTATTTCGGTTGCAGACTGCTTTTGTTCTTGATGAGGTGAGAAAGAATTACGTCTTAAGAGTTGCCGGGAAAATACACTAGGGTTTTAGATCTCACCTCTCAAATTTCTATCTAAAAGATAGTGAAGAAAATATGAATGCTCACGCTGCAAGAATATATAAACATTATATTTCAAATGAAGAATGGGGTGCATTTGTATCAAAACGTTCAGACCCCGCGTTTTTGGTAAGTTATTAATTTATTAGCATTTGTGTTTTATTATTCATATTCATGGCATATTTTAAATTTTTACACGATTGTTATTTTTTTATATAGAATATAAGGAAAATCACAAGAGGGCAAGAAATCCGACGCACCCATAGAAAAAATAGCATATGGGATATGCACGTCTAGAGCAAAAACTTGAAAGTAATTAAACATCACTTTTATATAATGAAGGAGCTTGTATTATAAACTATAGTCTCTAAGTAATATTTTGTTTATGATTATAACAAATAGCAACAAGACACGCAATCCGATCAACCATTGGGTCGTCATATCTTGTGGAAAGAAGCTCGTGTAAATTAGGATGCAGTGGTTGATAACAAAAATGTTCAAAAAGTAATAGAACTTTGTGTAAGTATATTATCACTTTAATATTTTTTAATATTGTATTTTATCACTTTAATATTATCACTTTAATATTTTTTAATATTGTATTTTAAAAATGATATTGAACTTATCTTTTTAATTCTACATGTATTTTAGGAGAATATCGAACAAAGTTCAGAAAATCAAGAGGACAACAAAGCTAGTTGTAGGGACATTCTCGGTAAAGTGTTTAATGTTCCTGAATATTCTAGTGGCGTGAGGGGGAAAGGATTTGGTGTAACTCCTAAAATATATTTTTCACAAGAGAAGCGCCAAAATCCACCCAATGAGAAAGTATTTGAGAAGCTCAAATTCCTATTCGAGCAATTGGCGCACTCTTGATGAAGACGAATAAAGACAAGCAACTGCCGGATCAGCTCCAACATCAAATACAAATGGAGAGTGAAAACGCGAGTTGTAACATTGGTCTCAAAACTCTTCCCGAGGTAATTAAGTAATTACTTATGTAATTACTTATGTATTAACCATTGATTTAGGGTGTCAATCCTTGCGTGTTGTACTTATCATCCCCTACTCATCAGAAGGTTAGAAAAGGAACATTGTACAATACTTCGGGAGAAGTATTGCACAACACACTGATCCTTGCGGGCCATGTCAAAGTATCACCAATTATTGCTTTTGAACTTAATGCACCGTTGCCTATACCGGACAACGATGCAGATATGAAGTTTTTGGGCGAAGCAATTGGTAGTTACGTGGCATGGCCCACACATCTTGTTGCCCTTAATAAGATATGTTTAATTAATTGAAATGTATTTTAATTGATATGTATATTTAATTGCGATTTTTTTCCGCTTCTAACTTTAATTTCACATTTATATTTAGATTCTGAAAAAGCCTAAAGGGAATGATAAAAAGATTCCAAGAAATGAGTCAATTACATTGCCCGAAAATGTTTGTCACATTTATTCCCTAAGGTTTGTCTTTTTTTCAGATTCAATAAACTAACATTTAACCTCATTTTTTCAAATTCAATCAAATAAACCACCCGCACAACAAAATAAAGCCGACAAACCTTAAAAATTGGAGGGTAATAAAGCTGGCAAACTACAAAAGCTGAAGGGTAATAAGGCTGCCAAAGTTGCGGCTAAAAAACTGCATCGGGGAAAATCAGTCGTTGCTGCTCCTAAAATAAGTCAGCCATGCCTTGGTAAATACGGGGCGTGTCTTGACATCCAAGTAAAAAGTAATATGGGCAGCAACAACGATTCACACATCATAACCATGAATAAAGCTATATTCGAAGATGAGTACAAATAATTTCTTAAAAAGGAACACATATACGAACTTCTCAACCATAAGGAGCTGAGTGCTACACTCATCAGCTTGTATATTAGGTAAAAAATACTTTTAATTGCATTTATTTGTAATTAATTAACTTTATTGGTAATTAATCTAAGTTGAAATTTTCATTGAAGGTTTTTGTATGAGAAGTTGGTGTGCACGCGCAGATTGTCAAATAGATATTCATTCTTATCTCTACATAAGCTTTCGATGTGTAAACTCGATCCAGTGAATGTAAAGAAATACATTGTAGATATGTTATTAGGAAATATAGAGAAGGATATAATACATTGTAGATATATTTATTAATCAAAATTGCCAACCAAATTTTTGTTGTTGTAGGAACACATTGGGTGCTATTCGCAATCAATGCGACCTCTGAAGTTATATACTATTTGGATCCCTTGCACGACAATTACAACAATCACTCCGATATAAAGACTATGTTCGACACGTAAGTAATATTCACTTATTTCTTACATATATATATAAATAATGTTTCTGTTAATGTTGTAATAATCAAATTTATTTATTCGATAGTGCTTTACAACTTTTTCGAGCTCAAAGAGGTGCTGTTGTGTCGAAGCAAAAGTCTAACAACATCACATAGATTTCAATAAAGGTTTGAAATATATGTCTTTAGCTGCCATTATTAGCGTCGGCCCTCGACTCCAACACTACTCAGCATTGGCGTAGCGTCGGTTTAGTCAACGCTACGGCAAAAAAAATTGTTTTTAAATTTTATTAACAATTAGCGTCAGATAGGCCGACGATACGTAAAATAAATCTGTGAGTATCAAACTTGTCCCCCTCTGGAACCTGTCACCATCACTCTTAGAGTCGTCGTCTCGCTCTCATCTGTGAACGACTTCAAGGTGCTTATTTGTTATTTATTTTTTGTTTAGAGAACATTGTTATGTAGTACTTGCTGAAGACGATTGTTGAAATTTTGTTTTAAATTAATTATGACAAGTTAAGCTCACCCATGAATGCATAGGTTTCACTCTCTTATTTGAACCTCACCCATTGCATTGCCTTTCGTTAAAGCAATCCATTGTCAAGCAATAAAATCAGGTTTCATATCAGACCTCTACACATCCAACAACCTCATAATAGCGTATGTAAAATGCAAGGAATTTAATCTTGCTCACCAACTGTTCGATGAAATGCCTCAACCAAATACTATATCATGGAATGCTATCATTTCATGTTATGTAACTTCAGGTTATATGTTGTTTTGCAGATATCAACCTAAATGCAAATATGACTTTTGTTGTTGAAGATGGTGGTCTTTAGCTGCCATTATTAGCGTCGGCCCTCGACTCCAACACTACTTAGCATCGGCGTAGCGTCGGTTTAGTCGACGCTACGGCAAAAAAAATTGTTTTTAAATTTTATTAACAATTAGCGTCGGATGGGCCGACGCTATGTAAATTAAATTTGTTAGTATCAAACTTGTCCCCCTCTCGAACCTGTGACCCTCTCAAACCTGACACCGTCACTCTTAGAGTCGTCGTCTCGCTCTCATCTGTGAACGACTTCGAGGTGCTTATTTGTTATTTATTTTTTGTTTAGACAAATTTGTTATGTAGTACTTGCTGAAGACAATTGTTGAAATTTTGTTTTAAATTAATTATGACAAGTTAAGCTCACCCATGAATGCATAGGTTTCACTCTCTTATTTGAACCTCACCCATTGCATTGCGTTTCGTTAAAGCAACCCATTGTCTAGCAATAAAATCAAGTTTTATATCAGACCTCTACACATCCAACAACCTCATAATAGCCTATGTAAAATGCAAGGAACTTAATCTTGCTCACCAACTGTTCGATGAAATGCCTTAACCAGATACTATATCATGGAATGCTATCATTTCATGTTATGTAACTTCTGGTTATATGTTGTTTTGCAGATATCAACCTCAATTCAAATATGACTTTTGTTGTTGAAGAGTTCATGATTTGCATACTCCAATAAAAGATGGTGGTCCTTTCTAGCAGCTTTAAAAGAACTCGCATTTTGTGGCTAGACTAGATAATATCTACAAAAATTCAAAGCTTTGTTTCTCCCTGATAAAAATTATGAGGTAATTATGATTTTTTTGTAGCTTTCTATTTGTTTACTCATTCTTTCATAAGTAATTCTTAGAGTTCCTAAGTGATTGCTGTTGTAGATGATACATTTGCCTTTGATTCTAATAGTCCCCTACAACTTGAATGCAACATTTGCCTTTGAATTATAGTAATTGTCTAACATTAATAAATAGTGTTCATGTAGTGGAAAATGAATGAGAGTCAAGGAGATAATGGATGTGGGGTGAATGAAATAATATTTAAAACATGAATGAAGTTTTAAAATTTAGAGAGAAACGAAACTAGTGTTAAGAAAGATAACACATGCAATCTAAATTTCTCGGCAGAGAACAATCACAATAATGGATATATTAAAACTATATTATGATTATATAGGCATTGTTGTACCTAATGCATAAGAATTAATTCAAAGATGTATGAAAATCATTAGTTTTTTTATGGTCTGCTAAATCATACAACAAAGATAAATCACAAGAATCTATGGTCTGCTATGATAAATCACAGTTGAGTTTGATATCAGTGAAAATTACTCATATGGCATAATGTGTTATGGTTGCATTCACCTTTGGTAATTTAACACTATTGTATATAGTTTTCAAAGACAATTGAATTAAACAAGATCATGTTTGCATAGTGTAAAGCCAAGGCAACAGCACCTAAAGTACTAGGACGTGGTTTCAAAAACTTAGAGTTAGACTCAAAAAACCCACTTCCTAAACCTTCCTTGATCTCTTCAAGCTTAAACCTTTCCAATGACCCATAAATGAATTCATGACAAGAAGTTGGATTCTGATCAGAGGGATAAACTGTTGCAGAAGTTGACAAACTAGGAGACAAACAAGGCACATAATGACCAATCCCAAAAACAACCTTTATCCTTGCTAAAACAGTGAAACAAAACCTCACAAGCAATAAAACAACACCATCAAAACTTCTGCTCCAACAAATCTTCTGCTGAAGTTCATAAACTTTCTGCTCTTTCCCAATACCCAAAGAAACTTCGTTTCCTTCACTACTATTACCATGATGACTTAAAGGATGTCTTTGTTTGTTAATTGTAATATTTGAATAAATATATGTTAATATGAATTTTAACTTTTATTAATATGTTAATTTTTAGGTAATGTTGATATATTTTAATTTTGTGTTATTAATTATCAAAATGTTAAGTATTATTATATTTAATGTAGTGTCTTAGTTTGACGGAAGAATGGATCAAAAAGTCAATAAACTATATTTGTCACCAACTGAGCATTTGTTCTTTTGAGCTGTTTATGGGAACCATGTTGGAATTTATTCTATATGACTGACATATATTGGATAAAATTGTTAGGTTCACTTTTTTTAAAATGTTGTTAGTTTACTTGTTTCCTTTAAAATCAATGTATAGCTTGTTAATTTTGAATTTATTTTGAATTCATGAGTTTATTTATTTTTAAAATTTTTCAAACTTATTTAGTGATTGAAAAGTTAAGTTTTGGTCTTATAGTAAATGGATCGTACTTAGATGTACAATAGGGTACATGAAAATAGACGCGTATTGAAAAAGGTGTATGTTAGTGGTGTTAAAGATTTTGTGATGAGGGCTTTGAAACAACTGATTTGTATATTTGAGGGAGGGATAAGGTGTCCGTGTATAAAATGCAAGTGTATGAAGATATCTATAGCAACTACTGTTAGACTTCACTTGTATTGGGATGGATTTCAACCAGATTATTTGATTTGGACTGAACACAGAGAAGCGAAGCCAATGGTTGAAACAATGGGTGGTTCGACTAGTAATAGGATTGTGCATCATGACGACCAATTTAATGCAATGGATGAAATGGTGCTTGATGCTTTTAGGCCTTATCGAGATGTCCTTGATGTGAAAACTAACATGGGAAATGAGACATTTGCTGAGGATGAGTTGCCTAACGAAGATGCAAAATGGTTTTATGACAAGTTGATATCCACCAACAAGCCCATCTACGAGGGGGCTACCCAATCAATGTTATCAATATGTGTTCAACTTCTGGCAATTAGGTCAAATTGGCATGTTCTGCAAAAAGGTATAGATTTTATTACAAAAATGCTTAAAAGTTTATGTCCAATGCCAACATGCTTGCCCGATAACTATTATCAAGCAACACAATTGGTATCATAGTTAGGGTTGAAGGTTGAGAAGATTGACTGCTGTAAGAAAGGATGTATGTTATATTACAAGGATGATAACAAGTTATCAGAGTGCAAAATTGTCATTCTCCTAGGTTCATTCCACCTAGGACTTGTATGGGAAAATACAAAGATGTTCTAGCAAAAAGAATGTTTTATTTCCCTATCATTCCTAGATTACAAAGATTGTATGCATCAATAGAGTCTGCAGTTGAAATGAGATGGCATCACGAGAATAAAAAGAGTTCAAACGTCCTTCGCCATTCGTCTGATGGAAAAGCGTGGAAACATTTTGACGATGTATATCCTGACTTTGCTAGTGACCCCAGAAATTTAAGGTTGGCTCTATGTTCATATGGATTTACTCCCAATATTCAAGCATCTGCTTCTCCATACTCTTGTTGGCCAGTTATACTCACTCTATACAATCTTCCCCTTGAAATGTGCATGACCAAACCATACTTATTTTTTACATGTCTCATACCTGGACCTTCTAATCCCAAACCAAATATAGATGTCTACTTGCAATATTGATTGATGATTTGCAACAATTGTGGTCCAACGGCATTTTGCCTAATGATATATCCACAAAACAAAATTTCATCATGAAAGCATGCTTGATGTGGACAATTAATGATTTTCTCGCCTATGGTATGTTATCTGGATGGGGAACACAAGGTAAGTTGGCATGTCCTCATTGTATGCAAGACACAAAAGCTTTCACTTTGAAATATGGCAGTAAGAATTCTTTGTTTGATTGTCATCATCGATTCTTGCCAGCTAATCACTCTTTCAGAAGAAGTAAAAGAAGTTTTACAAAAAATAGGGATGAGAAAGATGGTCAACCTTACATTTACATAGGGCAAGAGGTTTTGGAGGTGGTGAGTAATTTTCCAAAAGTGACTGAAATTGGATGGAAAGAGAAATTGAACGGGTATGGAGTGGGTCATAATTGGAAAAAACGAGGTATTTTTTGGGATCTTCCATATTGGAAGGATAACTTGTTAAGGCACAACCTCGATGTGATGCACATAGAGAAAAATGACTTCGATAATATATTTAACACTGTTATGTATATTAAAGGTAGGACAAATGATAATGAAAAGGCAAGAAAAGACTTGTCTTTATTATGCTTTCGCGGGGTGGAGATGCAAGTATTACCTAACGGAAAGATGGGTAAACCAAAGGCAAATTACACTTTGACATCATCAGATGCCAAGTTGGTTTGTAAATGGCTTAACGAAAGTAGAATGTCTTATGGCTATGCTTCAAACCTTGCTAGGTGTGCCAATGTTAAGAAGGGTACGATACATGGGATGATGAGCCATGACTGTCATGTTTTCATCGAATGTTTACTCCCAATTGCATTTCATTCCTTACCAGAATTTGTTTGGAAACCATTAATTGAGCTAAGTCGATTCTTCAAGGATCTTTGTTGCAATACATTGAGGTTGGACGACATAGTTAAGTTGAATGATAACATTCCAATTATCATATTCAAATTAGAAAGGATTTTTCCACCAGGTTTCTTCGACTCAATGGAGCATCTTCCAATCCATCTTGCCAATGAAGCAATGTTAGGTGGCCTAGTACATTACTAGTGGATGTATCCATTTGAAAGGTAACTTTTGTGGTTGAGTTTGTATCAGATTACATGTTTATTATAAGTTACTTAATAGATATTTAATGATTAAATGTGCAGATGTTTGGGAGTCTTAAAGCAGGCAATGACAAACAAAGCTAGGGTTGAAGGCTTCATATGCGCCGACTATATACAATGCGAGATAACTTATTTTTGTTCTCATTATTTCAAGTCATTCAATTTGTTGCCAACCATATATTTAAGTAATAATTGTCATTTAGAAAGTGATGACCTCCAACCTTCACTATCCATCTTGTTGAAACGAGGTCGACCTATTGAGAAGTCTTGAACAAATTATCTAACAGATAAAGAATGGAAATCTGCTCAAGTACACGTCTTTATTAAGTATGATGAAATCAAACCATATCTTGAGTAAGTGTTCATCATAATGCATGGAAAATTATATTGATGCAAACCATAATACGTATTTACTTATGAATTATGTGATTGTTGATAGCATATTCTTGGAGAATCACTCAATCAATGAAGAAGACGCATCTAGATGTATACATGCAGAGTTTCCCATATGGCTAAAAACATATGTAAATGACGAGGCAAATGAAGTGGCCAACAAAGACATAATAGAACTGTATAATACAAACTTGAACTTCAAGACTCATTAACCTATAATAACTGCGATTTTGCAAACGCAGGGCCACACCAGTCAAACACAAACAACGAAGGAGGTGAGTTTCGAAATCATGATGACAGTATAATACAACTAAGAAGAACACACAAATAATCATAATAGAACCGTATCATTACATAAACATTCAATCAAGAAAACATCACATTAAAAAGTTTAAATCACTCAAGGAAAATCAATAAATTTCACTATAACATCCAATCGTCTAAGATAAATTATCACCACACACGATACATATTAATCACAACAAAACAATCACAATAAAATGAAATGCTATGCGAGGGTGTATTTTTTTTTCAAAAGACATTAAAATAAAACAGAGAAATAAATAAGGAAATACCTTTGGATAACTATTTACGTCAAAATAATTTACAAGCAGCGGAATAGTTTTTCGAAATATAAATCCAAAGTATTTACACATCAAAAAGTGGTACATGGAACCCATTGAAAATAACATGTCATGCTGACAATATTAGTATAGGTACAGTCTTCCGATTTAAAATAAACATAATTCAAAAGAAGGACATATGTTCCCTCTATGTCAACCTAATCTGATCATTCTACAAAACAAACTAAACACCCTGAGTGATCTCCACGGGCCCCGTAAGATTCTCATACCGTAGCTCCAGTCAGGCGTTCCCATCTACATCCCCATCCGCAGGGTACGAACCAGTAGGATTGTCCTGGCTCTCATCTGAGGGCAAACCCAGATTTCCACAATAGATGTAAAGGGTCACCAACCGAAATTAACAGTTAACACATAACATTTAAGTTTTTAAATGTACAAATAACCTTTTAACTTAGCATGCACCTTAAAAGGGTTTTCCATATGCCAAAAGTTCATATAATGCATACCAAATAAAAATGAAATCAAAATAAGTCTCAAATCAATCAAGTAATAAACAACGGGCCAATTCGTTGATGAACCAATTGAGCAATCGATTATCTACCTCAAAATAAGAATTTCCAACTGAGCCAATCGATTGGGAAAATCGATTTCCTGAAAGTTTTTAGTGAAAACTGAACTCTGGGCTTAAATCAATTGATTGGGGAAATCGATTGAATGAAAAACGGAGCCCCTACATTGAAGCCAATCAATTTACCAAATTGATTTTGTCAATTTTGCTGAGCTCCTATAATGAATCCAATCGATTACCAAATCGATTTCTTAAATGGTTTTGAAAAACATATTACAAAATCGATTGGATAAATCGATTTTGTCAAATTTGCGAAGTCCCTGTAACTCATCAAATCGATTGGGAAATCGATTCCCTTGTAAATTCTTCCAAAAATACATAAACTAACTCATTCATATTCAAACACAACTCCAAATCTTAACACTTAGCAATTTCAACACAATCACTACAACATCATGAACTTCGAAATAGTTTTGCAATCAACATGATATCACACAATTCCAAAATATAACACTTAACACTTATAACACAATCACTACAACATCGTGAGCTTCAAAATGGTTTGGCAATCAAACCTGCTTTCACACTATTTCAAACATAACACTTAGCACTTATAACACAATACCCACACGGACAAGATGAACCAACAAATCACATGGAATCAACTTGACGCGACAATCCCCACACAGACAAAATGAACCAACAAATCACAATTTACCAGGGTGTAATCTCTCACGGACAAACACCTGTGCAGTCTCTCACGGACAAACACAATTTACCAGGGTGTAGTCTCTCACGGACAAACACCTGTGCAGTCTCTCAAGGACAAACACAATTTACCAGGGTGTAGTCTCTCACAGACAAACACCTGTGCAGTCTCTCATGGACAAATACAATTTACAAGGGTGTAGTCTCTCACAAACAAACACCTCTGCAGTCTTTCACGGACAAACACAATTTACCAGGGTGTAGTCTCTCACAGACAAACACATGTGCAGTCTCTCACGGACAAACACAATTTACCAGGGTGTAGTCTCTCACGGACAAACACCTGTGCAGTCTCTCACGGATAAACACAATTTACCAGGGTGAAGTCTCTCACAGACAAACACCTGTGCAGTCTCTCACGGACAAACACAATTTACCAAAAACGTAAATCGTAACCACCTATCACGGGTCAGTACTGTTTACTGAGGTGCCACCTATCACGGGTCAGCACGATTTACCAAAACAAACATTAAGTAAACAAGACATTAAGAGATTCCCCATTCTTAATCCTCATTTAACTTAAACGATTTTCACAAACAAACACACATTAAGCAAACAGAAATATTAAGAGATTCCCTATTCTTAATACTCTTTTAACTCCAACAATTTTCAAAACAAACATTAAGTAAACAAGACATTAAGAGATTCGCCATTCTTAATACTCATTTAACTTAAACGATTTTCCAAAACAAACATTAAGTAAACAAGACATTAAGAGATTCCCCATTCTTAATCCTCATTTAACTTAAATGATTTTCACAAATAAACACACATTATGCAAACAAAAATATTAAGAGATTCCCCATTCTTAATACTCTTTTAACTCCAACAATTTCATTTACTCAAAATCATACATAATGGGTTAAATTCATTTTCCACGAATCTCAATACTTCAACCCTAACAAAATTCTTTCCCACACAACCACAGATAAGTCTCTAAATGCAAACTAAAAGTTTGGAAGGAGCCCTTACCTTCACGTTAGCTTTAACGTTCGATTTCGGTTCCGCGAGTAAATCTGGTAAAATCTCCGCTCGCAACGTCGCTTCCAAAGTTGGTTCCCTAGGACCGTAGTGTGGTAGTGAGCAACTTTCCCTTCTATCTCTTTGCGAAACGAAGCTTAGATCTAGATGAAACGGGGAGGTTTGTGTTTGACGGTTTTGAAATCCATAACTCTGTTTTCGAATCCGGGAGGAAGAAAGAAGTTGGGAACTTGATCTTTCTCACCCACTAGCGTTGGGTTTCAATTCTCGAAGCCAATGAATGAAAAATAAAGCAAAACAAGAAGAATGGCGGAAGAAGGATGATGCGTTTGCGAGGAGGGGAGCGATTCTGCTTCCTCTGTTTCTTTTCTTTTCCTCTTTTCCTTTCTAACCACATATATATATATATATATATATATCTATATATATATATATATATACACTTATAATAATAATAATAATAATATATACATTTATATTATATTTAAAACCAAACTCAAACGAATATCTACCAACTCTTACACACCTCACTTCATTCATCTAATTTAATAAAATATCTATTCTCGTCGCAACTCAATTGAAAGATAGATTTTCAGCAATGAGTGATATTTTTAACTAACTGTCCAGAATTTTATTCTTCATAATCTAAATAAATTATTTTCTGACAAATAATTTTAATCCAATTTCTAAAAATATATTTTTTGCATTTAACTTACTTCATACCAAAAATCGGGCTAACAGCCTAAGAAATTCCACAGAAAATACCCTAAAATTGTATAATTTAGGATTTAAAAACTACGGGTCTTACATTCATCATAATGCATGGAAAATTATATTGATGCAAACCATAATACGTATTTACTTATGAATTATGTAATTGTTGACAGCATATTCTTGGAGAATCACTCAATCAATGAAGAAGACGCAATGTAAGACCCTTAATTTTAAATTCTAATTTATATATTTTGGGGAATTTTGTGCTGAATTTCTTAGGCTTTTTAGCCAATTTTATGGCATTTTGAGTTAAATGCCAAAAATATCTTTTTGGAAATCCGATTAAAATTATTCGTCGATGAATAATTTTATTTAATTACGGTAAATCTTTTGTCGAAGAAATTTTTTTCTGAGATGCAGCATTTTTCAAAAAATTTCATCTGCCGATTGAATTGCGGCGAGAGTAGATATTTTTCTGAAAAAATGATTTGTGATTTGACGTGAGGTGACAAACGTAATGATGATTTTTATAAGAATATCTAAATATTTGTAAATATCTAGATATTTGTTTAGATATTTATTATTATTATAATATATTATTATTATTTTAATATATATTATATATATATATATATACACACTTAAGAAAGAAAGGAATCCAGAAGGCTGAAACAAAACTTTTCCTCCTTGCCACGCGAGATCTTCTTCTTCCTCGTTCTCTGTTACTCAATTTTATTTATTTTCAAAACCCACAAACACAAAAACCTTCACTTTTCTCCTAGATCTAAACTTCCATTCGAGAAGTGACAGAAGGGAAATGTGCTCATCTCCACGCTACGGTGCTAGTGAGCCAACTTTGGAAGCGACGTCACGAACTTAAATTTTACCCGGAATTAATCGCGGTGCCGTAATCGGTTGTTAAAGCTACAACGGAGGTAAGGGCTCCTTCCAAACTTTTAGTTTGCATTTAGGACATTATTTGTGATTTTGTGGAAAAGAAATTAGATGTATTTGAGGTGTGATTTTGTGAAAAATTAATTTAATGTGATTATGTGTAATTTAGTGGAATTTAAATTGGAGGTGTGGTTTGTGGTGATTCAAGTTTGGTGTGATTTATATGTTTATAATTATTATTATGAATTTTTGAGATGTGATTTATTTGTGGATTTTGTAGAAAATGAATTGATGAGTTTGAGTTACGTAATGAGTTATTTTCAAATAAATGAGTTTGAACTAAAATTGAAATTTTACAAAAAATTAGCGTTGTTAAAATTGTGAAAAAGTTCAAATTTTAACTAAGTTAAAGAGTTTGAGCAAAAAGATAGATTGAAATTAAAAATGGTTAGAGTTTAAAATGTTACTCTTTTAATTACTCTTTGATTGAGTTTAAAAAGAAAAAAAAAGTTTAGAGTATTTTATTAACTCAAAAATTTCGGTGCTTTAATAGTCAAGTGTATGTATGGGAAATTTTGACGATATTTGTTTTATTTAGTTTTAAGTAAATAATATAGATTATTTGGTTTTAAAACTTTGGTGTGAGAAAGATTTAATTTTGGAAATTTTGTTGTATTTGGATTAGTTTTATTGTGAACAAGTTGTTATAAATATTCATGTTTATGTAGTTAGCTCCTTGAGTCTCGAAAAGGAATCGAGACCGTTGGCACCGAGCTTGCGGTGGGGAGAACTCTGATATATTAATGTTGTTGTGGTGATTTATGGTTGAAAATTTTAGAGATTGAATATGATGGTTAATGTTTGGAAATTTTGGTGATTTATGTTAGGTGAAATTGCTGTGTTCATATTTAATATTATGAATTTTTGAGATGAAATTTATGTGTGACTTGGTGGAAAATTAATTTAATTCAATTTAGGTGTGAATTGAATTTGGAGATGTGATTTATGTGTGGTTGTGGAAATTTTAATTGGTGTGAATAAATATGTTTGAGTAGACTCTGTGTTGTGTCTAAAAAATCATTAGTGTTAAATGAGTATTAAAAATGGGGAATCTTTTAATAGCTGCATTTACTTAATGATTATGGTGAAAAGTGTTAGAGTATGCTCATGCATTTCATAGTACATGGTGACCGCGATGGGGCCATGGTGATAGTGGTGACCGTGATGGGCCATGGGATGATGCCATGTGAATTGTTGGTTCATCTCATCCTTGCGGGGATTGTCGCGTCGTGCTGATCTGTGAGAGATTGCACTCTAGAATGTGTTGATCTGTGAGCGATTGCACTCTAGAAAATTGTGCTGGTCTGTGAGAGACTGCACTCTTGTATGTCGTGCTGGTCTGTGAGAGACTGCACGCTAGTAAATCGTGCTGATCCGTGAGAGATTGCACCTCGGTAATTAGTACTGGTCTGTGAGAGGCTGTACAATTATGATTTACGCCCCTCGAGAAGGGTTTTGGTTTGGAATTCCGGAATCATGCATTATGGCATATACGCATTGCATTAGGGTGCTTGGCACCCGAGTCATGTCTGTTTTACTTTGATGATTGTATATACATATTCGGTTGTTGTTGGGATTTATCGTAATTGCTTTGAGGTGTGAAGTTGGGTTGATTAAGTTTTAATGTATTTATGTGTTCATAATTGATTTAATGAATATTCGATGCGTGATTGAAATGTGTATTTGTGGAGATTAATCTAGTGTTAATTATGTGTTCATAATTGATAATATTAATGTTTGAAGTGTTGATTGATTCAGAGCCATTTTAGAATTGAAAATCTGCATTTTCTCGATTGTATTCGGCTACGACAACGTAGTTTGTCAAAACTTCACTTTTCAACGTTGTTTATGCATTTTTCGACATATGAAAACCCTTTCGAGGAGCATGCTAAGACGAAAGGTTCTTTTGAGCATTCGAAAATATAAGAAATTTTCTATGTGATATTTGTTAATTTCGGTTGGTGACCTTTACAATTATTGTGGAAATCTAGGCTTTGCCCTCAGATGAGAAACAGGATCATCCTACCGGTTATTACCAGGGTGATGGGAAAGTAGTTAGTCATACCTGACTGAAGCTGTGTCAGGAGGATCTTGCGGGGCGCATGGAGATCACCCGGGTTGTGTAGTTTTTGTAGCATGATCAGATTAGGTGGTTGTATAAGGACTAGATATCTTTCTTTTGTGATTATATTTATTTCATTTTGGAAGATTGTATCCATGTTTAAACTGTTTGATGTCTTTTCTTTTGATGGGTCCATGTTCCACTTTTTGATGTGGAAATACTTTGGATTCATATTTCAAAAACTATTCCGCTGCTTGTAAATTATATGACTTAAATGTCGTTGCGTTATGACTTAAACATTTATCCAAAGGTATTTTCCTTATTTATTTTCTTCGTCAAATGATTTTGTTTTGAAAAAAAAATACACCCTCGCTTTGAAAATCGGGGTGTTACATTGTGGTATCAGAGCTTTGGTTTGGTTTTCTTTGGGGGCTGTGGAACCTTTGGTTATAGATTGTAAGTCAACCTGTAGGTTGTGAGTCGTTATCTGATCTTGCGTCGGGGTAATTGGTCTGAGTTGTCGGATCAAGGGTAGTTATTATGGGTTGATATATTCGAAACTTAGTTTTGGAATTATTCGAAGTGGTGTTAACACTTCTTCTTGATGTTGGTTTTTCAGAAACACTACCTCCAAGAGGGAACGACGTTGCAAGGATGAACGTCAGTAGGGATGATCAAATGGTTGGAGCTACAAATAACATGGAGGTTTTGTTGTTGCACGAACTGCTGCAAAGACTCTGCGGGATCTGGAGAAGAGGAAAAGAGTTGATTAGTAGATTCAAGAAATGGAAAAGATCTTCGAGATGACGGATTATCAAGCAGAGTTGAAGCAAGTCACGACGGCATGGAATTTATGAAATGGTTTCAAGGACACAGAAGCTATGTGTTGATGTTAACTCGCAAATGATAAGTATGGATGGATTAACATTAGACTAATGAGGGATTTCGAGTAAAGATCTAAGTGGAGGACTTTTGGTAAGAAAAGTATTAGATGTTTTCCTTGGTAGATTTCAGGATGAGACTGGATGAAGTTTGACAACTGTCAAAGAGATGTGAACATCATGGAATTGTTGAGAAGATGAGGCCTCCATTTGGAATAACATTTGGTGCTTAGGTGTTAATGAAAGAGACTGGTAGTGAAGTTAAGGGAGCGTTGCACATTAGGAGTAAATACTCCTTTGGATAGATAAAATACGCTTTGAGGAATTGTCGATACCTTGAGGGGAAAAGTCGAGCATTCAAGTTAGACTAGATTCGCAACTTGGATTATTAAGTATGAATCTCATAACAAGTGTAGGAGTGAGACTATGTATTTTGTTGATAAGTGACAAATCTCCTTGTGGTTTAGGAGATAGTAAGTGTGGATAGTGATATTGGATGAAACTATAGACACATAAGTGTGGATTTTGAGCGATGTTCGGCAAAACATAATGAGTTGGGCCTTGATGTATTGAACTCTATGTTACCATTAAGTGGAATTTGAAGTACCGAGTACGGGAATACTTCGAGATGGCGGTAATATAAGTTTCAAGAGTCTATTAAAGGATGAGAATTACTAAGAGGATGTTGATATTTTGATAGGTCGGAAGGATTAATCGAGATTTGATTTGGGACCCTAACATGGTTGATTTTTTTTTAGTGGATGATTTAAAATCCGCAAGGTTGGATCGAGGATCAAGAAATGCCTAAAACTGGTATAATTGAGGTAGTTGAGGTAGGCAAGTGATAAATAATTCATGTTATGGATGAAAGTATTTGAAGATTTACTAAGAAGGTTGTGTTATGATTAGAAGAGCTTTTATTAGTGAGATTACTAATACAGTTAGCGCCAATGATGAATATGACCTTGTATTGTATCTTAAGATGAAATTGATGGAATTAGACGGTGTGATGAGTATTTGGAGATTTCGAGGATCATATTTTAGAATTTTATTTAGTGATAGAAAGTGAAAAAGAAGAAATGTAACAAATGATTTATGGTTTAGATGTTGGCCTTGAGAAGTCAAATGTTAAGATTTAAAATGAGTGTTTCAGTGACTAGATGTCGATGAAAGGTATGTGGGTCTTTAAGATATTTTACTGCAAATTTATGAGGATGATGTTTATAGATAATTATTCCTTAGGGGATGCTTATTGGGAACGAATAAGAATCAAACAAGTGAACCAAATTTTGGAAAATGTGCCAAGAAAACGTGTCAGAATAGCACATGGAGGTGTAGCTTATGACAATTAAGGATTCATGAAAGGAGTTATCTCACTCGTGATTTAGATATTGTTATTATAAGGGTATGCGAATGATTCAAAGGCACTAATTGAGTGCATGTCATGGGGGTTGTTATTGTGTTCGCCAATAAGCAGAGCTTAACGTTTGGTTGACGGAAGAATTGAGCACGAAATGGAAAAGTTTGGTGGCAACTAGTAAGGCTTGATTTATTGAAATCACTATAATGAAGATGTATCAAGGTTCAAGGTAGAAATTTAAGGTTTGTATAAATGGAAAAGTAATAGAGTGAATACAATATGTTTTACCCGTCATGATGAAAAGATAATCATCAAGCTGCAAACAAAAGACATGACGGAATTGAGAAGTATCAGAATGAATGTTGGTAGTAGATGTAAGAAAATTATTTACGGGTTTGTCTAGAATTGCGAAGTATGTAGGAGATGGATTAGTGAAGTGTGAATTTGAGGTGTTAAGGCATGAGACAAATGTAGGTCTTAATCATGAATGAAATTCAAGTTGGATTTTGTTGGAGACGTGACACTTGAAACGAAGCACTAAACCTGAAGGAAGTTGCATGTTG
>JBBPBS010000713.1:1806314-1816569 GCA_037974835.1 Cicer judaicum
TTAATTATCAACTCACATATACACTTAAAATCCTATAAAATCTTATTTTTTAAAATATTACACTAAAATACTATTATTTTAAAAAAATATATTTATTTTTTATATCGTTCATTTAATATTGTATCTATCAAACTAACACATCATAGAAAACATCGATATAACAAAAATTAGCCACAAAATTATTCAACAAATATTCTAAAATAATTTTAATATTAAATTAATTATTTAAAATCCTATTAAATTAAAAAAATAATTTATTATAAATTTTTTGGGTGTTATACTCTATTTCTATGGGGTAATCTAATCAAGTCACTTTTTTTATATAATTTTATACAAAATAATCTATACAATTTAGTAATATTATATAGTTACAATTACAGAATAATTTTTTTTAATTATATAACATTCAATATATTGAATAAAAAAGACATATTATAAAATATTATATAAAATTAATTAAAAAAATAAGTATAAGATAAAAATTATAATAATATATTAATAATATTTATAAAATTTGTGGGACCATGGGTATGGCCAGTGGTGGTCCTTCTTCTAGCTCTGTCTTTGAGTTTTTTGCTTAGTTTATTTGATTGAGTAATCTGATTATCTTTATAAATTTAAATATATATTTTTTTGGCAAACTCAAAATCTTTGATCTATATAAATTCAATTGATTTCTTATTTGGTTGAGTAATTTTATGTTGTGCAATGTAATATGTTGTTTTAGCATATTCATGCTTTCAGGATATACAACATATATTTTTATAATCCATTAATGCAATTATTATTGTCTATGCTCTATTTTACATTTTTTAACACATTAGATATTACATGAGCATGAGATATATGCTATGCATTTAGTTTTCAATAGATTTAATTCTTGAATCCTTAGACTTAATTCAGTTGTTGTTTTCCTTTCTACCTCGCCGCCCAATAAAGTCCTATGGCCTATCCTACTCCAAGTCTATACCAAACTAGAATTTTTATAAAATAAATAAATAAAGTCATACTACAAGTCATTAAATAGTTTTTGGCTTATTAGACTGACTTAATTAAGTAAATGTAAATAATATATTTTATTATTATTATTATTATTATTATTATTATTATTATTATATAATAGATTTTGTATTTTATGGCAATTTATAAATTTTTTAACATTTAAGTAATTTAATTATGTTATTTTACATTAAATTTTGTCACATTTAAAAATAATATGTCATATAAAATTAAATTCTTTAAGAATTCGTGTAAATATAAAAATTTAAATTTAAATTTATGGACATATTAGTTTCTTAATCTATTAAAAATCATTTCTAAATAATTATTTAAGTATATTAATATGAAATAGACTAACAAGTCATCCTAGACTTTCATAAAGGTCAAACTCAAACATAAAAAATTGACTTAAATATATTTTTTGTCCTTGCAAATATATTTTGTTTTCATATTAGTCCCTATAATTTTTATTTATTTATACCCTTGCAAATACTAACAAATTTTATAAAGTCATTTCTAAACCTTTTTTAGTAAAAAAACTGTGACATCACTAATTTTAGATGAGGTGTCACGTGGTGACCGTGTGATTGTTGTTGACTAGACATTATTTAATATTTAAAATTAAAATTTATTTTATTAACTCATTTAATCATTTAATTAAAATTTTAAAACTAATTCATAATAAACCAATTAAATAATAAAAACTCAATAATCTTCATCCTCAACCTCAAATTTTTTACAAAAAACTCAACAACATTCATCTTCAATCCTAATTTTTTTATCTTCAAATCGTAAATTCTCAAATTTATATCCAAACCCTAAAATTATAATATCTCATTTTTCTTGCACTAGACCTATAATTGAAATACTAAGATTATTATCATACTTATTTATCATGAATAGTGAAGAAGCAAGCAATAATATACAATGACTTGGGAGCGAATATAAATTATCCTATTTAGAACAATTCGAAACTTTAGAACAATTCAAATATTTTGAAATAGAAAATTCTAGATTTTTCAAAACTTTCAAATAATTCAAAAATTTTGACATATAAATTTTTTGAAACTTTCTAGATTTAGAAACTTTCAAAATTTTCAAATTTAAAAACTTTTGAAACAATCCAAATTTTTGAAATGTAATCCTTATTTTAAAAAATTTCAGATATGAAAACTTTCCAAATTTTTCAAATGCAATCGTTATTTCAAGAATTTGAAAATTTATAAAGTTTTGCAAATTTATAATTTCCGAAACTATCAATTTTGAAACTTGTTATAAATGGTTAAAAGGGTAAAATTATTTTTTCATGTGTCTTGAGGGGTTGACAAGTTTAGGTATGAGGGTGCAGGATAGAATTATCCTCGCAACATAAAAGTCCAACCAGTAATAGCACAAAGTATCTATTAAGTGATTCTCAATATAACCGTGAAACCTTTCACATATTTATAAAAATTGCCACCGCCTCAAATTGTTAACTCATTTATACGGTAAACCGATTTAAATATATCTCCGCCTCATTTGTTAAGTCTGGTGGCAGATAAACGACTTAAATCTACCGTATTAAAAGCTCAATTTTGTACTAGTGATATCATATTCCTATAAAATTTGCAACGGATAAATAAAATTATGTTTTCAAGAAAATAAAATCTTTTGTAACTAATTTAGGATATCACGTTTCTCAAAGTACACATGCAACAATTCAAATTTTATTACTCAAATAAAACAACTAAATCTCAATGAACTTGATTTAAGTATAATTACTTGATTTAATTCTAAAAACTTACTAGTACTTTTAAGGTTTTCATACAAAAATTTGATTAAAATTAAATAAGTTAAATACAAATTAAAACCCTTATTCCCGGTATCACCTATCAGAGCGGGGTTCCTCCCAAACTTGAACTTCAAGACTCATTAACCTGTAATAACTGCGATTTCACAAACGCATGGCCCAACCAGTCAAACACAAACAACGAAGGAGGTGAGTTTTGAAATCATGTTAATAGTATAATATGAGTAAGAACAACACGCAAACAATCATAATAGAACCGTATCATAATCACTTTACGATAATCAAAATATTTAATTAAATAGTATCATAATATAACATCAAAGTCACTCAAGTAAAATAATCATCTCATTATTATATGCATCAAATCATCTACTTAATATCACCTTTAAAACACATCTATCACAACAAAACAATCACAAGGAAATGCAATGCTATGCATGAGCTTAGACTCTACTTCACAATGTGGTACCATTCTAAATCTGAAGTACTTGGTTAGGAGGTCATGATACTATGCCACCATCTCGGTGGACGGAAAATTCAAATTGGCCATGTCCTCATAGATCCCCTCAACTCAACCCGAGACACATATACGCGACAGTCGAGGTAAACGTGTGTTGCATGGTAGCTCCCGACATTTGGAGTGCTACCTCCAAGTCACCTAGGAACTCCCCAGCGGAATACCTCCAAGGTCTAACAATCTTGCCTTAAGGCTCGACAGTAGACCGCCATGATCAGGCTCATTCAGTTGTACTTTCCCAGAATCACTAGGCTTGTCAGGCCCTACCTATATGATGACAAAATAATCTTCACTTCACAATTCACAATATTTATTTTTTCCCCTTGTTAGCTTAGACAACTCCATTAAGAGCATCATATTTAAGAATCATCACTATCTCATCATGTATGGGGTACTTCAATATTTTCATCACAATTTTATAATATCATTAATCATAAATAATCATGATCATCGTATAAACTCATCACAATTTTATAACATCACTATCATCAATCAAAAATCATCATTATCATCACGTAAGCATATATCAAACCATGCATCCATATTTTATCATCACATCACATAATTTCATCTAAGCAAACATGTACACATAATTTCATTCAACATCCAACATCACAATAATAACAAATATCAACTACCACACAAGTATCGAAAATTAAATCAATCAACACCTTATAAAAATTTCTATTTCACATTTTAATCTCACAATTCTCATATTTCAAATTAATCAATTTATCTCTCAAAGGGCTACTGCCGTACGTAGCAAGCCCCGGATGAATGGTTGGGAAATATGGTTTTCCCGTTCATCTCACAATATATTATACTCATGAATTCAAACGCTCTCTCACTCCTTACCTTATTTTGACGCTTTCACACATGAATACGATTCCACGAGCAAACAACCTTTGTTCATTGACTCTTTGTCCTTCAATCGATCTAACTCGACAGTTTATGGGTAAACGTCAAAAATAAATTATGAGGAGATATTCTAAAAAACTAAATTCGAAAATCGGTCAAAGAAAATTACCATAAATCAGAAAACCAATCAGTGGATAATATAGCCACTTTTCACACGGTCGTTTTGGCGTTGGTTTCACTCAAGTCGGACTTACGGTGAAGGAGAACGGTGCAAAATAACGAATTCTACAAACGAAGAAGTCGGGTATTTTAGATAGAAATTGTGGTTGTTAAAACTCTGGAAAATTATGTTTAATTGACGAGTTAAATGAATGAAATAACATACTCAAATTTGGATGAGAACGGAGAAGCTTTTACAGAACAGTTATCGATCACCGGTGTCAAAAACGATAGGTTGTTGTGTTTTCTCTTTGGTTATACGGCTTCCCATTCAACTCCCTTCCATTTTCTTTGTTTTGTTTTATTTTAGTACAAATCAGGGTTCACAAGGTCTCTTTAATTATGTTTTTGTTTTGGAAAGCGGCAGATATAAAACAAGCAGCAAAACCTAACAAATTCATCTAAATATTTATAAAATTAGTTAACAGCCCATGCCTACCTAACAAATTCATCTAAATATTTGTAAAATTAGTTAACAGCCCATGCTTACCTAACAAATTCATCTGAATATTTGTAAAATTAGTTAACAGCCCATGCCTACCTAACAAATTCATCTAAATATTTGTACAATTAGTTAACAGCCCATGCTTACCTTACATATATCAATCGGATTCTACAATTTTACTTGTCCTATATATTTTAATGTATCATTATTATTTATTTATCTATTTATTTTAAAGAAACAATTATATGGATATTTTTTTTTTAATAATATGTTTAACTATGTTTAACTAGGTTTTATCTTCTATATGGATTTAACCCATAAAACACATTTTTATAATAACTATAATTATTACTATAATATTTCTCAAAATCAACCCATAAAAATACTATAATCTTTATAAAATAGTCAAAACGATTAAATAAATATAACATCAATAATTTATATTAATTACTAAATCACAATAAAGATGTATAAAATCATCATGCCATATGTTATACATAAAAGTAAAGGAAATCAATCACAATATTTTTAACATCTCAAGATAGTTATTTATAAATTAAATAATTTAAAATAGAAAGCAGTTATACATAATTGAAATATAACTATGTACATACTTAACATCAATCTGATGCACAAAAAAATATTACATTAATTGGGAACACGTATATACACGTAAAATTGCATAAAATATTTTATTTTTATATTTAAATATTACACTAAAATACTATTATTTTTGGAAAAATATATAGAATAATAAAATAAATATTTATTATTTATATTGCTCATTAAATATAACATCTATCAAACAAACACATCATAGAAAGCATCCTTATAACAAAAATTACTCACGAAATTTATCAACATATATTCTAAAATAACTTTAACATCAAATTAATTATTTAAAATCCTATTTAATTAATAAAATAGTTTATTATCAAATTTAGGGTGTTACATCCTTTTCCATCATCCTTTCTTCCCTTGTTTTATTTCCCACACCAACGGACTTATTTGGATCTCAAAAGGTTTTATATCCTTGGTTCTTTGGGTACCATCAAGCTTATCTTCCCAAACATTTTTCTTTGAGTCTTTTGCATAACCTACAAATAAATTAAATTACAATATTTATTAAATTAATTATATATATAGTAAGAAAGTAATTATGTGTACATACATGATAACTATTTGTATTTTGTATACCTTATTTGGATGTCTCACTTCCCACGACAGATAAAAGAAACAATCTACAAAGGAAACACAAAATAAAAGCGTTGATTTTCATCATTGCTACAATTTCTAAGAGTTTATTTGTTGTGAAGAATATGAATATATTTGGCACAATAAATAGGTATGAAAATTAAATATAGATTAGATAAATAATATATCATTTAATTGGCTTTCCAGAATATTGACCTATCAACATCTATTGAACCATTGAAGGGTTATTGAGGTAAGAAAGGTGTTTAAACTTTGACAACTACGAGGTTGCATGATAATTTATCTAATTATAAACATATTTTTAGACTTTGGAAAAACATAATTATCATATGTAGTCAATAAAAAATAATTATTGACACGATAAAATAAACTTACTCTTTCAAATTTTTCTCAATTTCCTTGTATGTCTCTATAAGTTTTATTTATTTATTTTTGATTTATTCATTTAATTTATATCTCATTAGCCACCTTAACTTTTAAGTTATAATTCACTTACATAAATGTTATTTTTTATAAGTTTCGTTAAAAAATATATTATGTGGTTGGTAAAATATTAATATGTGTATAGCAGTGTTGATGTGATAAAATAAAAGTTGATTATATTTTTTAACTTATTTTTATTGGTTTATTAGTTAACTAATTTTTAGTTTTAATTAAATGATTAAATAAATTAATAAAATAAACTTAATTATAAATATTAAATAATATCTAATCAACAACAATTACACGGTCATTAGATTAAAATTATTAATAATAATTGAAGATGGATTTTCACCTTAACATTTGTTGATAAAAAATAATTAATTAGTTGTGCGTGAATGATAAATTAAGGAACTACATTAAATTAAAGAGACGAATCTGCTATAATAAAAATAAATTATCACGTACATAAATTTACCAAAACAATTATACATAGTATGTAAAACATCAATATTTTTTTGAAAGCTATACAATATCAATCTTATTATTATTATTATTATTATTATTATTATTATTATTATTATTATTATTATTATTATTATTATTCACCTAATCATGTAATCATTATAGTGTATGTTTTATTTTATATATATTTTTTAACAACTAATAATGGTTAAGCATGAGATATAAGTTATGCATCTAGTTTATAGGGTTAATTGGCCTATCATTTCCCTTTCCCTTTCCCATGATGTTTTTCTATCTTTTTCTTTTCCTTCTTCTTTGCCTCCTTTTCAATCATTCTTTCTTTCTTTGTTTTATTTCCCACACCAACGGGCTTATTTGAATCAAAAGGTTTTATATCCTTGGTTCTTTGGGTACCATCAAGCTTATCTTCCCAAACATTTTTCTTTGAGTCTTTTGCATAACCTGCAAATAAATTAAATTACAATGTTTATTAATTTAATTATATATATAGTAAGAAAATAATTATGTGTACATACATGATAACTATTTGTATATAGTATGCCTTCTTTGGATGTCTCACTTGCCACAACAGATAAAAGAAACAATCCACAAAGGAAACACAAAATAAAAGTGTTGATTTTCATCATTGCTACAATTTCTAAGAGTTTAATTGTTGTGAAGAATATATCGGCACAATAAACAGGTATGAAAATTAAATGTAGATTTAATAAATATTATAATATTTAATTGGCTTTTCAAAATATTGAGCTATCAACATCTATTGAGCCATTGAAGGGTTATTGAGGTAAGAAAGGTGTTTAAACTTTGACAACTACGAGGTTGCATGATAATTTCTCTAATAATAAACATATTTCTAGACTTTTGAAAAACATAATTATCATATGTAGTCAATAAAAATACTTATTGACATGATAAAATAAACTTACTCTTTCATATTTTTTCTCACTTTCCTTGTATGTCTCTATAAGTTTTATTTATTTATTTTTGATTTATTCATTTAATTTATATCTCATTAACCACATTAACTTTTAAGTTATAATTCACTTACATAAATGTTATTTTTCATACGTTTCGTTAAAAAATATATTATGTGGCTGTTAAAATGTTAAGATGTGTATAACAGTGTTGATGTGATAAAATAAAAATTAAATATATTTTTAAACTTATTTTTATTGGTTTATTAATTAACTAATTTTAAGTTTTAATTAAAAAATTAAATAAATTAAAAAAATAAATTTAATTATAAATATTAAATAATATCTAATCAACAACAATTATACGGTCATCATGTGTCACTTCATTCAAAATTATCCATATCATTACATTTTTTACTAAAAAAGATTCACAAATGAATTTTTTTAAAACTTTTTAGAATTTGCAAGAGTCGTAACACCCTAAATTTCTTATTAATTATATTTTAGTGATATAGGGATAGATTATATTATATGTATGTTTGAAGTTGTACAATATTATAATAATTATTAATTTAGATATATTTTTTCTTTTATAAACAAAAATAATGAATAAAATAAAATAAGTGTAAGACCCATAGTTTTTAAATCCTAAATTATACTATTTAAGGGTATTTTGTGTTTAATTTCTTAGGCTTTTAGCCCAGTTTTTGGTATTTATATAGTTAAATGTCAAAAATATATTTTTGGAAATTTGATTAAAAATTATTTGTCGGAGACTAATTTATTTACGTTACGAAGAATTTAATACCGAACAATTTTGTTAAAAATATCTCTAGTTACAAAAAACTTTTATCTGTCAATTGAGTTGCGATTAGAGTATATATTTTATCAAAATAAATTGTGATATGTGTAAGAGTTGTAAAGATATTTTTTTCGGCTTGGATTTAAAAATAATATAAATATATATATTTGGATGTAGTATATATATATATATATATATATATATACGAGAAAGGAAAAAAAAAACGAAAGGAAACAGAGGAAGATAAGCGTCTCCCTACCTCACGCATTCAAGCCTCCTTCTTCTTTCTTCCTTCTCCCTTCTTTTCTTCTTTTACTTTCTTTTGCTTCAAGAAGAGAAAACCCAATGCTAGTGGGTGAGAAAGATCAAGTTTCCAGCTTCTTCCTTTCTCCCGGATTTGAAAACGGTATTAGGGATTTCAAAAAACCGTCAAACACAAACCTCCCCGTTTCACCTAGATCTAAGCTTCGTTTCAAAAAGAGATAGAAGGGAAATTTGCTCACTACCATGCTACGGTGCTAGGGAACCAACTTTGGAAGCGGCGTTGCGAGCGAAAAACTTTACCAGATTTACCCGCTGCACTGTAATCGCACGTTACAGCTAACGTGAAGGTAAGGGCTCCTTCCAAACTTTTAGTTTGCATTTAGGGACTTACTTGTGGTTGTGTGGAAGAGAATTTGGTTAGGGTTAAAGTAATGTTTTGTGGAGAATGAATTTTAAACCCCTTTATGTATGATTTCGAGTATATGAAACTTGTTGGGTTCGAGTGATGGATTGTGTCAATTTGTGTCGTCGTATTTGGCGTGTTCATATTTGATAATCATAGAATTTGAGATGGGTTTGGTGTGGTTTGTGTGGAAAAGTGGTTGGATGTGTTTTGGTGTGAATTACGAATGGATGTGTTTTTGATGTGGATTGATAATATGTTTGAGTTTGTTTTGTGTGGAATTTGAAAACCATTAAGTTAAATGAGTATTAAGAATGGGGAATCTCTTAATGTCTTGTTTACTTAATGTGTGTTTGTGAAAATCGTTTTGAGTTAAATGAGTATTAAGAATGGGGAATCTCTTAATATCTCTTTTTACTAATGTTTTGGAAAATCGTTTAAGTTAAATGAGAATTAAGAATGGGGAATCTCTTAATGTCTTGTTTACTTAATGTTTGTTTTGAAAATCGTTTAAGTTAACTGGGCGTTAAGAATGAGGAATCTCTTAATGTCTTGGTTACTTAATGTATGTTTTTGAAAATCGTTTTAGTTAAATGAGTATTAAGAATGGGGAATCTCTTAATGTCTTGTTTACTGAATGTTTTGTTGTGGAAATCGTTTAAGTCAAAAGTATATTAAGAATGGGGAATCTCTTAATATATCTGTTTGCTTAATGTTTGGCGTGAAAATCATTTAAGTTAAATGAGTATTAAAAATGGGGAATCTTTTAATGTCTACATTTACTTAACGATTGTTGTGAATGGAGTCAGTGTATACTCATGCATTTCATCTGGTAAATTGTGCTGACCCGTGATAGGTGGCACCTCGGTAAATAGTACTTTGGTCTGTGATAGGCGGTACATTTACGACTTACGCTTTTTCTTT
>JBBPBS010000713.1:1816808-1841997 GCA_037974835.1 Cicer judaicum
TTTAAGTTAAATGAGTATTAAAAATGGGGAATCTTTTAATGTCTACATTTACTTAACGATTGTTGTGAATGGAGTCAGTGTATACTCATGCATTTCATCTGGTAAATTGTGCTGACCCGTGATAGGTGGCACCTCGGTAAATAGTACTTTGGTCTGTGATAGGCGGTACATTTACGACTTACGCTTTTTCTTTAAGTAAATCGTGCTGACCCGTGATAGGTGGCACCTCGGTAAACTGTACTGACCCGTGATAGGTGGTACGTTTATGATTTACGCTTTTTAGTGAATCGTGCTGACCCGTGATAGGTGGCACCTCGGTAATTGGTACTTTGGCCTGCGATAGGCGGTACAATTATGATTTACGGCCCTTCGAGGAGGGTTTTGGTTTGGAATTCCGAGTCCATGCATTTTGGCATATATGCATTGCATTAGGGTGCTTGGCACACGAGTCGTGTTTGATTCAAGTTTATGATTAAGTGTTTTGAACTTGAGATGTCATTGTGATTGTGTTGATTTTGCTAAGTGTTACGTTTTGAAATTATGTGTAAATGTGATGGATTGTAAAACTATTTAGAAGTTCAAATTATCGTGGTGATTGTGTTGAAAATGCTAAGTGTTATGTTTTGGAATTGCGTGTAAGTGTGGTTGACTGCAAAACCTTTTCGAAACTTAAATTGTCGTGGTGATTTTGTTATAATTGCCAAGTGTGGATGTTTTGGAATTGTTTGTAAGTGTGATTGATTCCAAAACCATTTCAAAACTCAAGATGTCGTAGTGTTTGCGCTATAATTGTTAAGTATGATTGTTTGGATTTGTGTGTAAGTGTTGATTGGTTTCGATACCCTTTAAAAAGCTGAAAAATGCTGAATTTTGCTGTTTTTCTGCTGCTGTCTGTTGTGTATTCGAATACAGGAAGCTGTATTCGAATACATACATGCTGTTTTGCTACTGACTTGCTGTGTAGTCGAATACAGACTGTTGTATTCGAATATAGACATGCTGTTTTGCTACTGACTTGCTGTGTAGTCGAATACAGACTGTTGTATTCAAATACAGACATGCTATTTTTGCTGTTGAATGCTAAAACAGCCTTGTATTCGAATACAAAGATGCTGTATTCGAATACAACAATGTTGTTTTGTTAAAAACTTCAATTTTCAACTTTGTTTATGCATGTTTAGCATATGGAAACCCTTTTAAGGTGCATGCTAAGTGGAAAGGTTATTTGTGCATTTTAAAAACTTAAACGTTATGTGTTAATTGTTAATTTCGGTTGGTGACCCTTTACAATTATTGTGGAAATCTGGGCTTTGCCCTCAGATGAGAGATAGGACGATCCTACCGATTCATACCCTGTGGATGGGGATGTAGATGGGAATGCCTGACTGGAGCTATGTTAGGAGGATCTTACGGGGCGCGTGGAGATCACTCAAGGTTTTTAGTTTGTTTTGTAGAATGATCAGATTAGGTTGACATAGAGGGAACATACGTCTTTCTTTTGTATTGTGTTTATTTTAAACTGGAAGACTGTACCACTTTTTGATATGTAAATATTTGGTATTCATATTTCGAGAAACTTTTTCGCTGCTTGTAAATTATAATGACTTAATTATTTATCCAAAGGTGTTACCTTATTTATTTCTCTGTTTTATTTTAATTTGTTTTGAAAAAAAAATACACCCTCGCTTTGAAAATCGGGGTGTTACAATAAGCTTAATTATAGTTTTGGTAACCTTATTTTAGCTAAATCGCGAAAGTAGTCTCTATTTTATTGCTCTCCAATTTTGGTTCCTCAAACAGAAATTTGGTCCAAAACTTGATGAAATTTCATTTGTTTTGCATTTATTTAAGTGACACAGTGCCTTAAGATCATGTGGTGCAACAATTGTACCTGAAATTTTTGATAAAAAAGGATGTAGTACAGTACAGTTTCAAAAAAAATAAATTTTCATTAAATTTTAGACTAAAATTTTGTTTGGGACCAAATCTAAAGAGAAACAAAATAGAATAACTATTTTTCGCGATTCAACTAAAATAGAGAATTAAAATTAGAATTTAAGCAAAATAAAATAAAATAAAACAAAACAAAACTACACTTTTTTGGGATGCGCTAGTTGCCTACAATCGTAGCAAATAACTGATCTTATATGATATAAGTTATATCATTTATGGGTATTAGGCAAGTGTAGCTGGTACGTACTATTTGCCTCTAACACCAAACCCTCGCCTATTACGCCGCCACTCAAACATATTCAGTCTCAAAAAGACAACAAGAGTGCCACACGTAGAAAAGTAAAATATTCACGTTCTTGTAGAACAGTAGCACTAGAAGTAATTTATAATAAATCGATTGACACCCATTAGTTTATTCTATAAGGTGAGTATATGTTGGTACCTAGGGTTGAGCATGGTTGCTTTTTAAAAAAAATCAAACTATATCTATTTTAAAACTAATATATGGATTTGGATTTGTAACTAAATTTATTATTTAGTTTAAAATCGGTTATAAAATCAATTATAAAATTGGTTATAGTTAAATAATCAGTTTATAATTAAACAACTGATTTGAAAATTTTAATTTTAAAATCGATTTTTTTTCAAAATTGGTTAAAATTTGATTATTTTTTAAAAGATCATTTATTCATAGTTTAAAAATCGGTTATTTAAAAAGAATCGATTTTTTCTAAGAAAAAATTCAATTTTAAATTTTTTTGAAAAAAAAGTTTTTTTATTTTATTTTTTTCTGATATTTTTTCGAAAAAATAAATTTCAAAATTTTTTCAAAAAATAAAATCTCAAAATTAACAAAATATTGGTAGTGGATAAAAACCAAATCCAAATATAAAACATAAGTGGTTATCCAATCAATTTATAAATAACTGGATTATAACCATATGTTTTTAACCGGATTTTTAAAATGGATTTGGATTCGATTTTGAATTTGGGCCTTATAACCGGATTTTTTGGACAACCCTATTGATACCTGTACAAAGTTTTGGATGAATTATTTTTATATTAAGTCTTCACTTTATGAAAGTGACAGAAACTCTAAAAATTATGAAAGGATTATCGTCTCCTATATTATTCTTCATCATATGCCTTTAATTCCTAATTTTCTTTTATTCTTTTTCTGTAAGCCATCAATTTATTTTTTATTTTTTTTAGTATAAAACACTTGGTTATTAATATTACTATTCTGCTATATTTATCAATATATAGATTTGAGAAGTCTGAATTTAAATGAGTACTAATTATATATAATTTATTTCATGTTCATGTCAGCATGCAATCTAGAACTTGACTAATTTATATGAATATTGTGCCTAATTTTTCTTTATGTTTTTAATTACTATATGACCATGTATATTTTATTTATATGCTTTATAAAAATAATTTTATGTTTTATCAGAGAGTCTAAAATTTGTTTTATGTATAAAGGCTTTGGTTTATTTTAATTATAATTCAAAATTTTATATAGCATTCACCTGATAGTAAATAAACATTATTAATTGCATTGGTATACTATCATTTATTTTAATATAATAAATCATACATACACGATATATATTTAAGGTTATATAATTATTTTTTTTAAATAAAAAAATATTTGCCTATATTAATATAATCATAAATATAATTCTAAATATATTTGTGGATGTAAGTACAAAAAGTAAGCAATTTATTTATTTATCTATTTTAGAAAGTAATTAATTTGTATTTGGTTGTTGTGTTGTTTTATTACTTCAACGGATTAATAGATATGGTGGTTGGTGAAGACGCAATATATTAAATAAGTAGATCAACTTCATTAGGAAAGGATGAGAGGAGATTTGATTTTATCAGTATAATATAATGTGAAGATGAATGAGAATGTCGTAATTCTCATAGATTCATCCGGGGCTTACGACCTATGGTCGAGCTTTATTGAGTAATAATAATTAATTAAATAACATATGGATGGAAAGAGTGGTGATTAAAATATAATATAAAAACTTATAGAATTATTGTGAATTAATTTATATCAAGATTGTATGATATTTGATTTTATGAGATCTTATAATAATTATTATTGTATGAATGATTTGTATTTGAGCATTCTTGTTTACTTGAATGAAATTATAATTTGTTGGGTGGGCTCACTCTCCAAGTAGAACCTGCTAGTTTTATTAGTATTAGTATTGTTATTATTAAGATAAAAAGAAAATAAAAAAAGAAGGTTTTAATGGGTTTGGCTCATGTGAAGGAAATAAAAGGGATTTAGAAATCCCTAAAAATTATAACGAAAGGAACGATTGCCCGAGAAGAAAAATAAGGGTTTGGTTCCGGTGGTGGTAACAGGTGTGTAGCAAACTTGCTCTGTTTGATCTACAATTTTGATAGGTTATTTCTACCACTGAGTTGGTTACTTTAATATATATTTTGAGTAGTTTTATCTACTTCGAGAGTTACTTTGACCTACCTACTTAAGTGGAAGGTTGTTATAAGGTTGACCTACTTTAATATATATATGTTGCCTATTTTTATTAAGAAGACTCTGGTGTACCCGTTAATTATTATAGTGGAAGTTTTTACTGGACTAGGTCCCTTGGTTTTTATTCTCTCAATTTGTGGGAAGTATTCCACGTTAAAAATTGTGTTACTCTCATATTTAATTTCCTACCAATTATTTTTTCTTTGTGGAATTCTATTTTCTATTTGACCATTTATCTACACAGGTGGGGGCAAAACAATGATTCCGCATTATTCTGCTAACTGGAAGAAGATGAATAGAAAGACAGTGGCATTGATTAGGAAGTGGTTGGATCTTAGTGTATATCCACATGTTGAAACTGAAATAGATGCTAACAAGATGTGGGAAAAATTAAAAGAGTTGTATCAACGAAAGAATGAGTAAAATAAAGATACAACAGCAGTTGCATCTGTTAATAATATCTACATTGTTTGTGATGATAATGCCATAAACCTTGCATGTCAGGATTCAACTTGGATTATTGATTCGGGTGCCTCATATCATGTTACTCCTAGGCGTGATTTCTTCTCATCTTATGGTGCTAATGATTTTTGCATGGTAAAAATGAGAGATGAAGGAGTATGTAAATTTATCGGTATGGGAGATGTTTGGGTTGAAACTAGGATTGGTTGCAAGCTTCAATTGAAGAATGTTAGACATGTACCTGATATTTGTCTCAATTTGATTTCGGTGAAAGCTTTGGATATTGATGGTTATCACACTTACTTTTGTGGTGGTGGTATATGTAAAATCAACAAAGGGTCCCTAGTGGTTGCAAATGAGTAAAGTTCCACTTCTCTCTATAGGATGCCTACGAAGTTATGCAAGGAATAAGCGAATGCATTTGAAGATGCATCTTCTGATTTATGACATATGCGCCTTGGTCACTTGAGTGAGAAAGGACTCAACATACTTGCGAAGAAAAAATTTCTTCATGTGAAAGGTACGTCTCTAAAAACTTGCACCCATTGTTTTGCTGGAAAACAACATAGAGTTTCTTTTCATAATACTGATCCTCATAGGAGGCAAAATGTTCTTGATTTAGTTCATACTGATGTTTGTATGATTGATGCTATGGTATGCACAAGGCCATATATTTCTCATGCAGTTGGAGTTGTTAGTTGGTTTCTCTCTTATCCTGGTAAAGATCATTGGCAAGCACTGAAGTGGATTCTCAAATACCTTAGAGGCACTTCCGAAGTGTGTTTATGTTATGGAGGTGGTGAACCTGTGTTGGATGGCTACACAGATGCAGACATGGCAGGTGATCTTGATTCTAGAAAATCTACTTCTGGTTATATGATGACTTTTGCAGGGGGAGCTGTGTCTTGGAAATCAAGACTACAAAAGTTTGTTGTTTTGTCTACTACTAAAGCTGAGTACATTGCAATAACTTAAGCTTCCAAAGAACTCTTTTGGATGAAGAAATTCCTACATGAATTAGGCCTCAAGCAAGACAAGTTTGTGTTATTCTGTGACAGTCAGAGTGTGATCCATCTCAACAAGAATCATACTTTTCATACAAAGTCGAAACATATTGAAGTGTAGTATCATTGGATACGAGATGCACTAGAAACGAAGTCACTTTTAATTGAGAAGATTCATATTGATGAGAATGGTTCAGATATGATGACGAACACCTTGCCTGTGTCGAAGATGATATGCTATAGAAAGAAAGCTGGCATGGTTGAGCAGTACCTTCCCACTTGAGTTGTGAGAGGGAGATTTGTTGGGTGGGCTCACTCCCCAAGTGGAACCCACTAGTTTTATTAGTATTTTTATTATTAAGATTAAAAGCAAAAAAAAAGGTTTTACTGGGTTTGGCCCATGTGAAGGAAATAAAAGGGATTTAGAAATCCCTAAGAATTATAAGGAAAGAGAACGGTTGCCAGAGAAGAAAAATAAGGGTTTGATTTTGGTGGTGGTAATAGGTGTGTAGCAAACCTGCTCCCTTTGATCTACAATTTTGATAGGTTACTTTTACCACTGAGTTGGTTACTTTAATATATATAGTTTGAGTAGTTTTATCTTCTCTAAGAGTTACTTTGGCATACCCACTTTAGTGGAAGGTTGTTATAAGGTTTTTATTGTTGATTGATGTTCCCTATTGCTATTAGGAAGAATCTGGTGTAACCATTAATTATTATAGTGGAAGTTTTTATTGGACTAGGTCCTGTGGTTTTTATTCTCTCAATTTGAGGGAAGTTTTCCACGTTAAAAATTGTGTTTGTCTCATATTTCTAATTATCTCTGGATTTTTCCAACACAATTTTTCTTTAATGCACTTCTTGTTTGATTTTCTATTATGTGATTGATAGGACTAGATTGTACATTGTGAGTGGTGTAGACACAATATTGGAATTTTATTGAGATTGATTAATATGCATATATAATGATATAAATTCTGATGATTATTGTAGAATGATTGGTATTTACGTAGACATAAATTTTAATGAATATTTTGAATTCATATATTAAGGATTGTCATTACATAAATATAGGAGAATGTTTTTTTATTCAAACTTGTTTATGAGTTTTTAACAATCCTTTGATGATTTTTCTGTTGAGAATTACTTTTGAATGCAACATATGGAAGATGATGGAAAATTCATTTGATGTGTCTTTATGAGTCTAATTTGTGTCCAAGACATAATGGAAAAGTCATTTGATGTGTCTTTATGAGTTTAATTTTTGTTATGTTCCCATTTATGAATTTAGAAATGGTTTTGGTGCCTCGAATTGTGCCTTGAATTATCTTAGTGACTCAAGAGATCTACCTGTCTGAAGAGAAGGTTGTTACTTTTTTATTCATAATGTTCATCAAAGCTATTTGAGTTCGGTTTCCTTATCTATATTATTTTTTTCTTGATTCTATTTTTGTGTGTTATGTTTTATAGAGTTACATAGGTGCAATAGATGATACACATATAAGTGCATAGGTTTATGCAAAGAAATAAATTTCATGCATAGGTAGAAAAACAATAATCACGCAAATGTCATGTGTGTTTGTGATTTCAACATGTTTACATATGTATATTATAGGTGGCAAGGAAGTGCACAAGAATAAAAAAAAATTATATGTAATTACAAATCCAAATGCAGTTGGTCACCTAGAGGTAAATCATAATATCATAATAAAATTACAATATGTCTATCAATTTAACAAATAGAGCTAACACATTTTTCTTTGTCAAGGTTCATTTTATCTCGTTGATTCTGGGTATCCATGTACTAGAGGTTTGTTTCCTCCTTATATGGGTGAAAGATATGTGCCCAAGAATATAGAGTCCAAGATAGACAACCCAAGAGTCTTAAATAGTTATTTAACTACATACACTCAACTTTACCGATGACATTTGAGCGTTGTTTTGAGATGTGGATAAATGGATTTCCTACTTTGATGTTGATGCCTCCATATAAACTCTTCAGACAAAGACTTATAGTTATAACTTGTGGTGTTATTCATAACTACACTCGTAAGTGGAATTTACCAGATGAATTATTGAACATATGGGAAATAATAGATCCTATGGAACATGAGAGGGTGAATGAAGCTCGAGCATTAAGAAACAAGCTCAACGTTGACAACTTAACTAGGTTATTTGATGAAGGTGCAATTGAAACAACAATGAATAGGATTTGTATTAGAGATAGGATGTGGGTACACAATCACAATAAGTTGCACAAATTACTATCTTTTAGATTTTATTATATACAATGTTGGTGAATATTTCCTAAATACTTGTATTGGTTCGATTTAATTTTTATATTTTTAGTGGATAATATATATGTTAAATTTTTATATACCTTTTTCTTCGATTGGATTTTAAAAATAGTAATCAAATAATATATTTTTATATTACAATTGGATTTGAAACTCTTTTCACTTACAATTTTAATCTTATTTTTTGAAAAATTAAGGAAGTGAACAATAATTGACAAGTGTTTATTAAATTTTTTTAATAAAAATATATTTATTAATTATACTAAAATACTTTACATGTATTTAAATATTATTAGTTGAATTTTTCTATTTTTTTTTATTATTATTTAATATAAGAAAAATATATTTTAAAATTTGTATTACCAAATTGTTTTTTTACTTATCTATTCAAAAACTTTTTTTGAAAAATAGATTACCAAATAGGGTTTCTTTTTTCCTCATCTCAAACTATTTTTAAGAACAAGTCTCTCAAATAAGTTTTTTCTTTAAAACAATTTTTGAAATCAAATTTATAAAATAAGTGTTTCAAGGTTTTACTTTTTTTCCATTTGCACACCTTGGAATTATAAAAACATTTATTGAAGAACAAATTTGAGGTTTAAAAAACTTGGTTGTATTGAATCGGAGGTGTAACGGTATGTTTTAATAGGTCCAATATGTTGGACTTTTTATGGTGTGTTTGGGCGGAGAACTTTGGAGGGGAGGGGAAGGGAAGGGAAGGAAGATAATTAAGTATTTATCTTTTTGTTTAAGTTTTATGAAGGGAGAGGAGGGAAGTTAAATCCCTCCTTAAGTTGATTTTGTTGTCCATTCATTTTAGGGGATTCAAAGAGGCTATGTATAGCTAAAAACTAATTAAAAATCTCTCTAATTCCCAACTAACCACAAAACAATTGAAAATTCCTCCAATATTTTTTTCTAATTTGAATCAAACATGTTTCACTTTCCATCTCCTTCGTTCCCCTGCGTTGATACTCGGCCAATCAAATTTACCTGTAATTAGGGTTTCCATCCAGTAATCTCATTATTTATATATTATTTTACAATATATATGAAAAATATAATAGTTCTTCGATGTTTATAAAAATTATAAAATAAATACATTAAAAATTTAATAAAGTGGATTGGTGGAAGTGATATATGAAATTAATGAGAGTTGGTTTATTTATACAAATAAATAAAAAATGGATTCTCTCAATCATGTAAGAGTTTATCAAAACACAAGCATGACTAATAACAATTGATTCTATAAAATCCTTAATTTTAAACTCTAATTTACGTAATTTTAGAGTATTTTATGTTAAATTACTTAGGCATTTAGCCCAATTTTATTTTATTTGTGTCAGAATTTGCAATATGTTTAATATATATATATATATATATATATTTTGAGACTCCATTAAAATTATTTATCAAAGAATAATTTAATTATGTTACAAACAATTTAATATCGGGCAAATTTTTAAAAATGTTATTTGTTGGTAAAAAATTTATCTGTCAATTGAACTGCAATGAGAGTAGATATTTTTATCAAAATAGGTTGAGATTTGAGTGAGGTGATAGGTGTAAGAGTATTTATATTTTTATTGAATTGGGTTTAATTATAATATATATATATATAATTAAAGAAAACAAACAGTGTTGGTGTTTTTATAAATAAACAAACACAAATCATCATTTATTTACTAGATCTAAGGTTCCATCTGAGAACTATCAGGTGAGAAAATTGTTCCTCTCCACACTACGGTGCTTGTGAGCTAACTTTTGAGGTGTCGATGCGAGCGAGAGTTTTCTCCGTATTTGATCGCGATAGCGAAAAAGATTGAGAAAACGATAACAAATGTAATGACTCCTTCCAAATTTTTAGTTTGCGTATAGGGATTCTATATGTGTGATTAATGTTGTTGATTTTGTTAGTAATGGTTAAAAATATAAATAAATTTGATGTGTTTGAGTTACATAATTAGTTATTTTCAAATAAATGAGTTTGAACTGAAGTTGAAATTTTACAAAAAAAATTTAGAGTTGTTAAAGTTGTAAAAAAGTTCAAATTATAACTAAGTTAAAGAGTTCGAGCAAAAAGTTAGATTGAAATTTAAATGGTTAGCGTTTAAAATATTATTCTTTTAATTACTCTTGGACTGAGTTTAAAATGAAAAAATTTAGAGTATTTTATTAACTAAAAATTTCAATGCTTTAATAGTCGAATGTGTGTATGTGTGATTTGGACAATATTTGTTTTATTTAGTTTTAACTAAATAATGTAAATTTTTTGATTTTAAAAGTTTGGTGTGTGAAAAAGATTTAATTTTAGGAATTTTGTTGTGGCTGGACTAATTTTATTGTGAATAAATTGTTATAAATATTTATGTACCTAATTAACTCCTTGAGTCTCGAAAAGGAATCGAGACCGTTGGCACTTAGTTAACTTCTTACAAGTTTTATTATCTTAGATATTAATATACAAAGAAAAGTATAGACAAACACTTGTGAAATTAAACCTTGTTATACACCTCATATAATAAAAAAAAATGGCAAATTTATCATTATTATAAATTTGTTAGATCTATTATATTAGATCATCAAAGAAGCCTATTAGAAAAAACTTCTCCTATGATTAAAAATAATTAACTAGAAAAACTCTCTCGGAGAAGAACATCCCTCCTGCGAACTGTTTTCACAATTTTCATCTCCCTCAAGCGTGAACTCATCTTCCTCACACCAACTTTAGTGTCGATGATGACTTGGTCGATCGTATGTTTGTCTGTTTTCGCGCTGGTGACGAGTTTCTAGAAACGTTGCCATCGAGATGTGTTGATGTCGATTTCTTTATCCATCGAGAAGTGTTGTCCTCCGTCGACCAAGTGTTTGTTCCTGTCTTTTCTATTTCCATTTGTCTCCTTCCTTTTTCTTTCTCCGGTAATTTTTTTATAATTCTTGTTTCTTACTTAGCAATTGATTCTAGATCATTTACCATACAAGTTTGATTCTAACAGTTTAATTTTGCTGATTTTGGTATTGATTTTGTTTTATGATTTTGCTATTGATCAGTTCGATGGATTTTAATGTCTTATAAGTTTTACATACACCTTCAAAAGAGTACCTAAATAAATAACATGGCTTGCATTCAATGATTAAGAAAAATAGCCAAGAAGCACATAGAGTAAGGAAAAGAAAAAAAGTCCATTGCAATAATGTAATTGTCAGAATGCAAAACTAAAAACTCAAATGGTGAGGCATGAGTACCATATCAGATCAACTACCGTTGGAAAGAGTGCTTTTAAAATTCCTAAAAAAGTGCAATCAGCTGGAGTCCCTGCAAAGAATTTGCATACGGATATTCGGTAAGACATGATAATATGTACTACTTATGTATTTGAACATAATTTAAAAACAATTTAAGAAGTAGAGATACACAATTTTCAATACAAGTTATCGAACTATTGAAAACTTGTATCCCTAATTTTGCTATGGTTCTCTAATTATATTATCTAATTATTATATCTAAATATATATTGGGATTATTTTTTTGAAGTTTTGTGTTTTCTTATACAGATAGAATGTGATGGAAGATTCTTGTGAATAGGTTTGCATGTGGTGAAAGATATTGTCACAAGCTTTCTATAGCTTTTGAATCAGCACCTTGTATCCCTAATTCTTTTTCTTTGTTTTGTCTGAATCAATGATTGGATTTGGACTTTTATTATGTGTTTGTTGATATGAGTAGTTGGCTCAGGTTTAGCCTATATTTGGATGGATTTCAGATGCAAAAAGACTTGGTTTTGTTAGGTTTTAAGGATTAGTAAAGCAGGAAATGATAAGCATGAAGTCAATGAATCATACTTGAAGTTGGCTAACTAAATAAGACATGTTAATATGTTTCTGATCATTATTTGGAGTGTAATTTGATTTAAACATTTCACATGTTACTAGCTAGCTGGTGGGTTTTGAAAATACGTTTAGGGCTTGTAGGTTTTGTTTCTTAAGAATATAGTTGACATATCAAATTACTAAACTGTTGAAAAAACTGAAATATTCAACAGAAATAACATAATATTGTATACGCTCTATTTGTATGTGCATATATGTTTATAGGGCCTATTTTATTTTCGTTATTTTTAGTAAGTGCGTCACACTTGAATAAATTATAACTTTCTATTACTGATGAACTTAGCTCGATCGGGTAATTTATGATAGAAAAAGGGTTGGAGGATTAAAACCCTAATTGGGTGAGAAAAAGTTTAGAAAGGACGAAAATGACCTAAACGTTAATCCAATGACACAAACACACCAATTGGATTCACAAGATTGGCTAAAACCCTAATTGGACAAGATTAAGTCTAGGGAGGACGAAAATTACCTAAATGTTAATTGAATGATACAAATGGACTTATTGGATGCTCAAGATTCCTTACAAACCCTAATTGGACAAGAATAAGACTAAGGAGGACAAAAATGGTCTAAATGTTCATCCAGTGACTCAAACACACCTATTGGACGAAAATATTGGTTAAAATTCCTAATTGGACAAGAATAAGCCTAGTGAGGATGAAACTGACCTAAATGTTAATCCAATGACACAAATGAACTTAGTGGATGCACAAGATTTCTTAAAAACCCTCATTAGACAAGAATAAGACTAGGGAGGATGAAAATGACCTTGATGTTCATCCAATGACACAAACTCACCAATTGAATGCACAAGATTGCTTAAAAACCCTATTTGGACAAGAATAAGTCTAGGGAGGACGAAAATGACCTAAATGTTAATCAAATGATACAAACACCCCTATTGGATGGACAAGATCGCTTAAAACTCCTAATTGGATAAGAATAAGCGTTGGGAGGATGAAAATGACCTAAACGTTAATCCAACGACACAAAACAATTTATTGGATGCACAAGATCGCTTAAAAACCCTAATCATACAAGAATAAGACTAGGGACGACAAAATTGACCTAAATGTTCATCCAATGACACAAACACAACTCTTGGATTCATAAGATTGGTTAAAAACCCTAATTGGACAAGAATAAGCCTAGGGAGGAGCAAAGTAACCTAAATGTTCATCCAATGATACAAACACACCTATTGGATGAACAAGATCGGTTAAAACCGTAATTGGAAAAGAATAATCCTAGGGAGGACGAAAATGATCTAAATGTTAATCCAATGGCACAAACACACCTATTGGAAGCACACGATTGTATAAAAATCGTAATTAGTCAACAATAAGTCTAGGGAGAACTAAAATGACCTAAATGTTAATCCAATGACACAAATGAACTTATTGGATGCACAAGATTGCTTAAAATCCTTAATTGGACTAGAATAAGCCAATGGAGAACGAAAATGACCTAAATGTTAATCCAATGACACAAATGAACTCATTGGATGCACAAGATTGCTTAATAACCCTAATTGGACAAGAATACGACTAGGCAGGAAGCAAATAACCTAAATGTTCATCCAAGACACAAACACACCTATTGGATGCCCAATATTAGTTAAAAACCTTAATTACCCAAGAATAAGTCTATGGAGGACAAAAATGACCTAAATGTTCATTCAATTACACAAACCCATCTATCGGATGCACAAGATTGGTTAGATACCCTAATTGGACTAGAATAACACTAGGGAGGACTAAATGATCAAAATATTTATGCACTAACACAAATGTACTTATTGGATGCACCAGATTCCATAAAAACCCAAATTGGACCAGAATATGTTTACATAGAACAAAGTTGACCTAAATGTTAATCCAATGCCACAAATAATCTTATTAGATGTATAAGATTGGTTAAAAACTCTAATTTGACAACAATAAGCCTATGAAGGACGAAAAGGATCTAAATGTATATCCAATGTCACAAACACACCTATTGGATGCATAAGAATGGTTAAAAATCCTAATTGCCAAAGAATAAGTCTAGGGAGGACGAAAATGACCTAAATGTTAAGCCAATGACACAAATGAACTTATTGGATGCAGAAAATTAATTAAAAACTCTAATTGGACAAGAATATGCCTAAGGAGGACGTATATAACCTAAATGTGTTTCCAAAGACACAAATAAACTTATTGGATGCACAAGATTGCTTAAAAACCCTAATTGGGCAAGAATAAGACAATGAGGACCAAAATGATCTAAATATTCATCTAATGACACAAACACGCCTTTTGGCTGCACAAGAACGGTTAAAAATCCTAATTAGCAAAGAACAAGTCTAGGGAGGACGAAAATGGCCTTAATGTTAATCAAATGACACAAACACACCTATTGGATGCACAAGATCGGTTAAAAACACCAATTAGACAAGAATAAGCTTTGTGAGGACGAAAATGACCTAAATGTTAATCCAACGACACAAAGGAAATTAATGGATGGATACACAAGATAGCTTAAAAACCCTAATTAGACAAGAATAAGACCAGGGAAGATGAAAATGACCTAAATGTTCATCTAATGACACAAACATAACTCTTGGATTCGTAAGATTGGTTAAAAACCCTAATTGGACAGGAATAAGCCTAGGACCTTAATGTTCATTCAATGACACAAACTCACCAATTGGATGCACAAGATTGGCTAAAACCCTAATTGGACAAGATTAAGTCTAGGGAGGAAGAAAATGACCTAAATGTTAATCAAATGACACAAACACCCCTATTGGATGCACAAGATCGCTTAAAATCCTAATTGGATAAGAATAAGTGTTGGGAGGAGGAAAAAGACCTAAACGTTAATCCAACGACACAAAGTAATTTATTGGATGCACAAGATCGCTTAAAAACCCTAATCAGACAAGAATAAGACTAGGGACGACAAAATTGACTTAAATATTCATCCAATGACACAAACACACCTCTTGGATTCATAAGATTGGTTAAAAACCCTAACTGGACAAGAATAGGCCTAGGGAGGAGGAAAGTAACCTAAAAGTTCACCCAATGATACAAACACACCTATTGGATGAACAAGATCGGTTACAACCCTAATTGGAAAAGAATAATCTTAGGGAGGACGAAACTGACCTAAATGTTAATCCAATGGCACAAATACACCTATTGGAAGCACAAGATTGTATAAAAATCCTAATTAGCCAAGAATAAGTCTAGGGAGAACGAAAATGATCTAAATGTTAATCCAATGACACAAATGAACTTATTGGATGCACAAGAATGCTTTAAAACCTTAATTGGACTAGAATAAGCCAATGGAGGACGAAAATGACCTAAATGTTAATCCAATGACACAAATGAACTCATTGGATGCACAAGATTGCTTAAAAACCCTAATTTGACAAGAATACGACTAGGCTGGAAGAAAATGACCTAAATGTTCATCTAAGACACAAACACACCTATTGGATGCCCAATATTAGTTAAAAACCTTAATTACCAAAGAATAAGTCTATGGAGGACAAAAAATCCAATGACGCAAATGAACTTATCGGATGCACAAGATTGGTTACAAATCATAGTAGCACAAGAACAAGTTTAAGGAGGACGAAAATGACCTAAATGTTAATCTTATGACACAAAAACACCTATTGGTCGACCACGATTGTTTAAAAACCTTAATTGGTCAACAAGAAGATTAGGGAGGACCAAAACGACCTAAATGTTCATTCAATGACACAAACCCATCTATCAGAAGCACAAGATTGGTTAAATACCCTAATTGGACTAGAATAACACTAGGGAGGACTAAAATGACCAAAATATTCATGCACTAACACAAATGTACTTATTGGATGCACCAGATTCCATAAAAACCCTAATTGGACCAGAATTAGTCTACGTAGGACGAAGTTGACCAAAATGTTTATCAAATGACACAAATAATCTTATTAGATGTATAAGATTGGTTAAAAACTCTAATTTGACAAGAATAAGCCTATGAAGGACGAAAAGGATCTAAATGTTCTTCCAATGTCACAAACACACCTATTGGATGCATAAGAATGGTTAAAAATCCTAACTGCCAAAGAATAAGTCTAGGGAGGACGAAAATAACCTAAATGTTAAGCCAATAACACAAATGAACTTATTGGATGCAGAAAATTAATTAAAAACTCTAATTGGACAAGAATAAGCCTAAGGAGGACGTATATAACCTAAATGTTTTTCCAAAGACACAAATAAACTTATTGGATGCACAAGATTGATTAAAAACTCTAATTGGGCAAGAATAAGACTATGAGGAGCAAAATGATCTAAATATTCATCCAATGACACAAACACGCCTTTTGGCTGCACAAGAACGGTTAAAAATCCTAATTACCAAAGAACAAGTCTAGGGAGGATGAAAATGACGTTAATGTTAATCGAATGACACAAACACACCTATTGGATGCACTATATCGGTTAAAAACCCCAATCGGACAAGAATAAGCATCGAGAGGATGAAAATGACCTAAATGTTAATCCAACGACACAAAGGAATTTAATGGATACACAAGATTGCTTAAAAACCTTAATTAGACAAGAATAAGACTAGGGAAGATGAAAATGACCTAAATGTTCATCCAATGACACAAACATAACTCTTGGATTTGTAAGATTGTTTAAAAATCCTAATTGGACAGGAATAAGCATAGGACCTTAATGTTCATTCAATGACACAAACTCACCAATTGGATGCACAAGATTGCTTAAAAACCCTAATTGGACAAGAATAAGTCTAGGGAGGAAGGAAATGACCTAAATGTTAATCAAATGACATAAACACCCCTATTGGATGCACAAGATCGCTTAAAAATCCTAATCAGACAAGAATAAGACTAGGGACGACAAAATTGACCTAAATGTTCATCCAATGACACAAACACACCTCTTGAATTCATAAGATTGGTTAAAAACCCTAATTGGAAAAGAATAAGCCTAGGGAGGAGGAAAGTAACCTAAAAGTTTATCCAATGATACAAACACACCTATTGGATGAACAAGATCGGTTACAACCCTAATTGGAAAAGAATAATCTTAGGGAGGACGAAACTGACCTAAATGTTAATCCAATGGCACAAATACACCTATTTGAAGCACACGATTGTATAAAAATCCTAATTAGCCAACAATAAGTCTGGGGAGAACGAAAATGATCTAAATGTTAATCCCATGAAACAAATGAACTTATTGGATGCACAAGATTGCTTTAAAACCTTAATTGGACTAGAATAAGCCAATGGAGGACGAAAATGACCTCATTGGATGCACAAGATTGCTTAAAAACCCTAATTGGACAAGAATACGACTAGGCTGGAGGAAAATGACCTAAATGTTCATCCAAGAAACCGACACACCTATTGGATGCCCAATATTAGTTAAAAACCTTAATTATGCAAGAATAAGTCTATGGAGGACAAAAAATCCAATGACACAATTGAACTTATTGGATGCACAAGATTGGTTAAAAATCGTAGTAGCACAAGAACAAGTTTAAGGAGGACGAAAATGACCTAAATGTTAATGCTATGACACAAACATACCTATTGGATGACCAAGATTGTTTAAAAACCTTAATTGGTCAACAATAAGCTTAGGGAGGATAAAAATGACCTAAATGTTCATTCAATGACACAAACCCATCTATCAGAAGCACAAGATTGGTTAAATACCCTAATTGGACTAGAATAACACTAGGGACGACTAAAATGACCAAAATATTCATGCACTAACACAAATGTACTTATTGGATGCACCAGATTCCATAAAAACCCTAATTGGACCAGAATAAGTCTACCTAGGACAAAGATGACCTAAATGTTAATCCAATGACACAAATAATCTTATTAGATGTATAAGATTGGTTAAAAACTCTAATTTGACAACAATAAGCCTATGAAGGACGAAAAGGATCTAAATGTTCATCCAATGTCACAAACACACCTATTGGATGCATAAGAATGGTTAAAAATCCTAATTGCCAAAGAATAAGTCTAGGGAGGACGAAAATGACCTAAATGTTAAGCCAATGACACAAATGAACTTATTGGATGCAGAAAATTAATTAAAAACTCTAATTGGACAAGAATAAGCCTAAGGAGGACGTATATAACCTAAATGTGTTTCCAAAGACACAAATAAACTTATTGGATGCACAAGATTGCTTAACAACCCTAATTTGGCAAGAATAAGACTATGAGGACCAAAATGATCTAAATATTCATCCAATGACACAAACACGCCTTTTGGCTGCACAAGAACGGTTAAAAATCCTAATTAGCAAAGAACAAGTCTAGGGAGGACAAAAATGACCTTAATGTTAATCAAATGACACAAACACACCTATTGGATGCACAAGATCGGTTAAAAACTTTAACTGGACAACAATAAGCCTAGGGAGAATGAAAATGACCTAAATGTTCATTCAATGACACAAACATATCTATTGGATGCACAAGATTGGTTAAAAATCCTAATTGGACTAGAATAACCCTAGGTAGGACGAAAATGACTTAAATGCTCATCCAATGAAACAAACACACCTATTGGATGCACAAGATTGTTTAAAAACCCTAATTGGACAAGAATAAGGCTATGGAGGTCGAAAATGACCTAAATGTTAATCCAAAGACACAAATGAATTTATTCGATGCACAAGATTGCTTAAAAACCCTAATTGGACAAAATTAAGATTAGGGAGGATGAAAATGACCTAAATGTTCATCAAATGAAACAAACATACCTATTAGATTCACAAGATTGCTTAAACACCCTAACTTGACAAGGGTTAGTGTAAGACCCATAGTTTGTAAATCCTAAATTATACAATTTTAGGGTATTTTGTGTGGAATTTCTTTGGTTGTTAGCCCAGTTTTTGGAATTGAGTGAGTTAAATGCCAACAATATATTTTTAGAAATTGGATTAAAATTATTTGTCGGAAATTAATTTATTTACGTTACCAAGGATTTAATACCAGGCAATTTTGTTAAAAATATCTCGGCTTGCTGAAAATTGTACCGGTCAATTGAGTTGCGACGAGAGTAGATATTTTTTATTAAAATTAGATTACGAGGGGAATGAAATGATGGGGGTAAGAGTTGTTAGATAATTGTTGTTTTCGTTTTAATTATAATATATATATATATATATATATATATGTTTGTGTGGAGGGAAAAAGGAAGGAGATAGAAAGGAAATAGAAATAGAAAGAAGGGAAAAGGAAAGGAAAGAAAAAAAACAGAACTCCCTTCTTCCTCCTTCAGCCGCGCGAGACCCTCCCTCCCTCCTTCCTTCATTTTCGGTTTTCTTGCTTCCTTTGAGTTCGATAATTGAAGCCTAAGGCTAGTGGGTGAGAAAGATCAAGTTCGCAACTCCTTCCTCCTTCTCGGATTCGAAAACGGAGTTAGAGATTTCAAAAATTGTCAAACACAAACCTCCCCGTTTCACTTAGATCTAAGCTTCGTTTCGCAAAGAGATAGAAGGGAAAGTTGCTCACTACCACGCTACGGTGCTAGGGAACCAACTTTGGAAGCGGCGTAGCGAGCGGAAAATTTACCGGATTTACTCACGGTGCCGTAATCGCACGTTAAAGCTAATGTAAAGGTAAGGGCTCCTTCCAAACTTTTAGTTTGCATTTAGGGACTTATTTGTGGTTGTGTGGAAAAGAATTTTGTTAGGGTTAAAGTATTGATTTGGGAAAAATGAATTTAACTCATTTGTGTATGTTTTGAGTAAATGAAATTTGATGTGTTTGAGTGGTATGTTGTGTTGATCTGTGTTCGTTGTATTTGACGCGTTCTTAATTAATACTGATGAAATTTGTTATGTTTATGATTGGAGTTGATAAAATGATTGAGTTTGTTTTACGTGGAATTTGAAAATTGTTTAAGTTAACTAGACATTAAGAATGGGGAATCTCTTAATGTCTTGGTTACTTAATGTTGTTTTGAAAATCGTTTAAGTTAACAGGGTATTAAGAATGTGGAATCTCTTAATGTCTTGGTTACTTAATGTTGTTTTGAAAATCGGTGAAGTTAACTGGGCATTAAGAATGGGGAATCTCTTAATGTCTTGGTTACTTAATGTTGTTTTGAAAATCGTTTAAGTTAACTGGGTATTAAGAATGGGGAATCTCTTAATGTCTTGGTTACTTAATGTTGTTTTGAAAATCGGTGAAGTTAACTGGGCGATAAGAATGGGGAATCTCTTAATGTCTAATGTTGTTTTGAAAATCGTTTAAGTTAAAAGAATATTAAGAATGGGGAATCTCTTAATATGTCTATTTGCTTTATGTTTGGCGTGAAAATCGTTTAAGTTAAATGAGTATTAAAAATGGGGAATCTTTTAATATCTGCATTTACTTAACGATTGTTGTGGATGGAGTCAGTGTATGCTCATGCATTTCATTTGGTAAATTGTGTTGACCCGTGATAGGTGGCACCTCGGTAAGCAGTATTGACCCGTGATAGGTGGTACGTTTACGATTTACTTTTTGGTAAGTTGTGCTGACCCGTGATAGGTGGCACCTCGGTAAATAGTACTTTGGCCTATGATAGGCGGTACATTTACGACTTACACTTTTTCTTTTAGTAAATCGTGCTGACCCATGATAGGTGGCACCTCGGTAAACAGTACTGACCCGTGATAGGTGGTACGTTTACGATTTACGCTTTTTAGTAAATCGTGCTGACCCGTGATAGGTGGCACCTCGGTAGTTGGTACTTTGGCCTGCTATAGGCGGTACAATTATGATTTACGGCCCTTCGAGGAGGGTTTTGGTTTGGAATTCCAAGTCCATGCATTTTGACATATACGCATTGCATTTGGGTGCTTGACACACGAGTCTTATTTGATGCAAGTGTATGATTGAGTGTTTGAACTTGAGATGACGTTGTGATTGTGATGATTGTACTAAGTGTCTATGTTTTGGAACAAAGTGTGTGTAAGTGAAATTGATTCTAAAACTGTTTCGAAACTCATGATGTTGTAGTGATTGTGTTATAAATGTTAAGTGTGATGTTTTGGAATTGTGTGATAGCATATTGATTGCAAAACTATTTCGAAGTTCATGATGTTGTAGTGATTGTGTTGAAATTGCTAAGTATTAAGATTCGGATTTGTGTATGAATGTGATGGAGTTAGTTTAGGTAATTTTGGAAGAATTTACAGGGGAATCGATTTGCCCAATCGATTTGGTAATGTGTTTTTCTCAAAAACATTCAAGAAATCGATTTAGCAAATCGATTGGATTCATTACAGGGGCTCTATCTTTTAGGAAATCGATTTGCCTAATAGATTGGATTCATCACAGGGGCACTGTCTTTCAGGAAATCGATTTACCCAATTGATTGGATTCAATACAGGGGCTCGATCCTTCACGAAATTAATTGGTCCAATCGATTTGACACTACAGGGGCTCAAACCTTCATCAATCGATTTCCCCAATCGATTGATGTAAGTTCAAAGTTCAGTTTTCACAAAAATATTTCAGGAAATCGATTTGCCCAATCGATTTGCCTAGTATAAATTCTTATTTTGAGTTAGATAATCGATTGCTCAATTGATTTATCAATGTTTTGGTCAGTTATGTATTACTTGATGGATTGAGAACTTTATTTTGATTTCATTATCATTTGGTAAGCATTGTATGAACTTTTAGCATATGGAAAACCTTTTAAGATGCATGCTAAGTTGAAAATGGTATTTTGTGCATTTGAAAACTTAAATGTTATGTGTTAATTGTTAATTTCGGTTGGTGACCCTTTACAACTATTGTGGAAATCTGGGCTTTGCCCTCAGATGAGAGCCATCACTATCCTATCGGTTCATACCCTGTGGGTAGAGATATAGATGGAAATGCTTGACTGGAGCTACGTTAGGAGAATCTTACGGAGCGCGTGGAAATCACTCAAGGTGTATAGTTTTTAGTTTGTTTTGTAGAATGATCAGATTAGGTTGACATAGAGGGAACATATGTCTTTATTTTGAAATGCGTTTATTTTAAATAGGAAAACTGTATCTTTACTAATATTGTCAGCATGACAGTTTATTTTCGATGGGTTCCATGCACCATTTTTTTGAGGTGTAAATACATTGAATTCATATTTCGAAAAAACTTTTCCGCTGCTTACAAATTGAAATGACTTAAATATTTATCCAAAGGTATTTCCTTATTTATTTCTCTGTTTTATTTTAATTTCTTTTGGAAAAAAAAAATAATACACCCTCGCTTTGAAAAACGGGGTATTACAATTAGCCTAAGAAGGACGAAAATGACGTAAATGTTAATCCAATAATACAAACACACCTATTGGATGCACATTATTGGTTAGAAACCCTAATAGGACAAGAATAAGCCTAGGGAGGACGAAAATGACCTAAATGTTAATCCACTGAAACAAACACACCTATTGGATGCATAGGATTGGTTAAAAACCCTAATTTGCTCGAGAATAAGTCTAGGGAGGATGAAAATAACCTAAATGTTAATCCGAGGAAACAAATGAACTTATTGGATGCACAAGATTGGTTAAAAACCATAATTGGACAAGAATAAGTCTAGGGAGAAAAATGACCTAAATGTTAATCCAATGACACAAACAAACCTATTGGATACACAAGATTGGTTACGAAGCCTAAATGCCCAAGAATGAGTCTATGGAAGACAAAATGACCTAAATATTTATCCAATGACACAAATGAACTTATTGGATGCACATGATTGGTTAAAAACCGTAATTGGAAAAGAACAAGCCTTGGGATGACGAAAATGACCTAAATGATAATCCAATGACACAAGCACACCTATCAGATGCACAAGTGTGGTTAAAAACCATAATTGGACAACAATAAACCTAGGGAGGATGAAAATGACCTAAATGTTCATTCAATGACACAAACACATCTATTGGATGCACAAGATTGGTTAAAAATCCTAATTTGACTAGAATAACCTTAGGGAGGACAAAAATGACCTAAATGTTCATCCAACGACACGAATGAACATATATGATGCACAAGTATGCTTAAAAACCCTAATTGCAAAAGAATAAGTCTAGGGAGGATGAAAATGACCTAAATGTTAATCCAATGACACAAATGAACTTATTGGATGCACAAGATTGGTTATAAACCCTAATTGGAAGAAAATAAACCCTAATTGGAAGAAAATGACATAAACACACCAATTGGATGAACAAGATCGGTTAAAAATCCTAATTTGAAATGAATAACCCTACGGAGGATGAAAATGACGTAAATTTAATCCAATGCACAAACACACCTATTGGAAGCACAAAATTGGTTTAAAACTGTAATTGGACAAGAATAAGCCTAAGGAGGACGTATATAACCTAAATGTTTTTCCAAAGACACAAATAAACTTATAGGATGCACAAGATTGCTTAAAAACCCTAATTGGGCAGGAATAAGACTATGAGGACAAAAATGAACTAAATGTTCATCCAATGATACAAACACGCCTTTTGGATGCACAAGATCGGTTAAAAACCCTAATTGCCAAAGAATAAGTCTAGGGATGACGAAAATGACCTAAATGTTAATCAAATGACACAAATACACTTATTGGAAGCCCATGATCCCTTAAAAACCCTAATTAGAAATAAAGGAATTTATTTGATGCATAAGATTGCTTAAAAACCCTAATTAGACAAGAATACGGCCAGGAAGATGAAAATAACCAAAATATTCATCCAATGACACAAACATAACCCTTGGAATCATAAGATTGGTTAAAAACCCTAATTGGACAAGAATAAGCCTAGGGAGGACAAAAGTGACCTTGATGTTTATCCAATGACACAAACACACCTATTGGATGAACAAGATCGTTCAAAAAACCCTAATCGGAAAAGTATAGTCCTAGGGAGGACGAAAATGCCCTAAATTTTAATCCAATGGCACAAACACTCCTATTGGAAGGACAAGATTGGTTAAAAATCCTAATTTCCCAACAATAAGTCTACGGAGGACGAAAATGACCTAAATGTTAATCCGATGACACAAATGAACTTATTGGATGCACTGGATTGCTCAAAAACCCTAATGACACAAATGTACTTATTGGATGCACTAGATTCCATAAAAATAGTAACTGGACAAGAATAAGTCTAGGGAGGACGAAAACGACCTAAATGTTAATCCAATGACACAACCATACCTATTGGAAGCACAAAATCGCTTAAAAACCATAATTGGATAAGAATAAGCCTTTGGAGGACCAAAATGACCTAAATGTTAATCCAACGACACAAAGCAATTTCTTGTATGCACAAGATCGCTTAGAAACCCTAATCACAGAAGAATAAGACTAGGGACAATGAATGTGACCTAAATGTTCACCCTATGATACGAACAGACCTATTGGATGAACAAGAACGGTTAAAAACCCTAATAGGGAAAGAACAATCCTCGGGAGGACGAAAATGACCTAAATGCTAATCCAATGGCACAAACACACCTATCGGAAGCACAAGATTAGTTAAAAACCCAAAATCGACAACAATAAGCCTAGGGAGGATGAAAATGACCTAAATGTTCATTCAATGGCACAAACACATCTATTGGATGCACAAGATTGGTTAACAACCATAATTGGACTAGAATAACCCTAGGGAGGATGAAAATGACCTAATGTTCATCCAATGACACAAATGTACTTATTGGATGCACCAGATTCCTTAAAAACCCTAATTGGACAAGAATAAGACTAGGGAGGACGAAAATGACCAACATCCAAGGACACAAACACACCAATTGGATGAACAACATTTGTTAAAAACCCTAATTTGACTAGAATAAGCCTACGGAGCACCAAAATGACGTATATGTTAATCCAAAGACACAAATGAACTTATTAGATGCACAAGATTCCTTAAAAACCCTAATTAAATAACAATAAGACAAGGGAGGACGTAAATGTTCATCCAATGAACCAAACACACCTATTGGATGCACAAGAATGGTTAAAAACCTTAATT
>JBBPBS010000714.1:0-26308 GCA_037974835.1 Cicer judaicum
ATCTTGTGCATCCAATAGGCATGTTTGTGTCATTGGACAATCATTTAGGTCATTTTCGACCTCCCTAGGCTTATTCTTGTCCAATTAGGGTCATTAACTAATCTTGTGCATCTAATAGGTGTATGTGTGTCCTTGGATGAGCATTTAGGTCATTTTCGTCCTCCGCACACTTAATCTTGTCCAATTAGGGTTTTTAGCCACTCTTGTACATCCAATATGTGTGTTTGTGTCATTGGATGAACATTTAGGTCATATTCGTCCTCCCTTTGCTTATTCAGGTCCAATTAGAGTTTTTAGCCAATCTTGTGCATCCAATAGGTGTGTTTGTATCATTGGATTAACCTTTATGTCATTTTCGTCCTCCATACACTTAGTCTTGTCCAATTAGGGTTTTTAACCCATCTTGTGCATCCAATAGGTGTGTTTGTGTCGTTGGACGAACATTTAGGTCATTTTCGTCCTCCCTTTGCTTATTCTTGTCGAATTAGGGCTTTTAACCAATCTTGTGCATCAAATTAGATCGTTTCTGTCATTGGATTAACATTTAGGTCATTTTTGTCCTCCATACACTTAATTTTGTCCAATTAGGGAATTTAACCAATCTTGTGCATCCAATAGATGTGTTTGTGTCAATGGATGAACATTTAGGTTATTTTCGTCCTCCCTAGGCTTATTCTTGTCCAATTATGGTTTTTAACCAATCTTGTGCATCGAATACGTGTGTTTGTGTCATTGGATAAACATTTCGGTCATTTTTATCCTCCAAAGGATTATTCTAGTCCAATTAGGATTTGTAACCAATCTTATGCATCCAATAGGTGTGTTTGTGTCATTGGATGAACATTTAGGACATTTTCGTCCTCCCTAGACTTATTCTTGTCCAATTAAGGTTTTAACCAATCTTGTGCATCGAATAGGTGTATTTGTGTCACTGGATGAACATTTAGGTCATTTTCTTCCTCCCTATGCTCATTCTTTTCCAATTAGGGTTTTTAAACAATCTTGTGCATCGAATAAGTTCGTGTGTGTCGTTGGTCGAACATTTTGTTCATTTTCATCCTCCCTACAGTTGATATTGTCCAATTAGGGTTTTTAACTAATCTTGTGCATCCAATAGGTGTGTTTGTATCCTTGGATGAGCATTTAGGTCATTTTCGTCCACCCTACACTTAATCTTGTCCAATTAGGGTTTTTAACCAATCTTTTGCATCTAATAGGTGTGTTTATGTCATTGGATGACATTTAGGTCATTTTCGTCCACCATAAGCATATTCAGGTCCAAGTACGGTTTTTAGCCAATCTTGTGCATCAAATAGGTGTGTTTGTGTCATTGGTTGAACATTTAAGTCATTTTCGTCCTCTCTACACTTAATCTTGTCCAATTAGGGTGTTTCACCCATCTTGTTCATCCAATAGGCATGTTTGTGTCGTTGGACTATCATTTAGGTCTTTTTCGTCCTCCCTAGGCTTATTCTTGTCCAATTAGGGTTTTTAACCAATATTGTGCATCTAATAGGTGTCTTTGTGTCATTGGATGACATTTAGGTCATTTTCGTGCACCATAATCTTATTCAGGCCCAATTACGGTTTTTAGGCAATCTTATGCATCGAATAGGTGTGTTTGTGTCATTGGTTGAACCTTTAGGTCATTTTCGTCCTCTCTACACTTAATCTTGTCCAATTAGGATTTTTAACCAATCTTGTGCATCGAATTAGTTCGTTTGTGTCATTGGATGAACATTTAGGTCATTTTCGTCCTCCGCACACTTAATCTTGTCCAATTAGGGATTTTAACCAATCCTGTGCATCCAATAGGTGTGTTTGTGTCATTGGATGAACATTTAGGTCATTTTCGTCCCCCACACACTTAATCTTGTCCAATTAGGGATTTTAACCAATCTTGTGCATCCAATAGGTGTGTTTGTGTCATTAGATGAACATTTAGGTCATTTTCGTCCTCCCTTGGGTAATTCTTGTTTAATTAGGGTTTTTACCAATCTTGTGCATCCAATATGTGTGTTTGTGTCACTCGATGAACATTTAGGTCATCTTCGTCCTTCCTATTCTTATTCTTTTCCAATTAGGGTTTTTAACCAATCTTGTGCGTCGAATAAGTTCGTTTGTGTCGTTGGATGAACATTTAGGTCATTTTCGTCCTCCCTAGAGTTAATCTGGTCGAATTAGGGTTTTAACTAATCTTGTGCATCCAATAGTTGTGTTTGTGTCATTGGATGAACATTTAGGTCATCTTCGTCCTCCCAAAGCTTATTCAGGTCCCATTTTGTTTGTTAACCTATCTTGTGCATCCAATAGGCATGTTTGTGTCATTGGACAATCATTTAGGTCATTTTCGACCTCCCTAGGCTTATTCTTGTCCAATTAGGGTCATTAACTAATCTTGTGCATCTAATAGGTGTATGTGTGTCCTTGGATGAGCATTTAGGTCATTTTCGTCCTCCGCACACTTAATCTTGTCCAATTAGGGTTTTTAGCCACTCTTGTACATCCAATATGTGTGTTTGTGTCATTGGATGAACATTTAGGTCATATTCGTCCTCCCTTTGCTTATTCAGGTCCAATTAGAGTTTTTAGCCAATCTTGTGCATCCAATAGGTGTGTTTGTATCATTGGATTAACCTTTATGTCATTTTCGTCCTCCATACACTTAGTCTTGTCCAATTAGGGTTTTTAACCCATCTTGTGCATCCAATAGGTGTGTTTGTGTCGTTGGACGAACATTTAGGTCATTTTCGTCCTCCCTTTGCTTATTCTTGTCGAATTAGGGTTTTTAACCAATCTTGTGCATCGAATTAGATCGTTTCTGTCATTGGATTAACATTTAGGTCATTTTTGTCCTCCATACACTTAATTTTGTCCAATTAGGGAATTTAACCAATCTTGTGCATCCAATAGATGTGTTTGTGTCAATGGATGAACATTTAGGTTATTTTCGTCCTCCCTAGGCTTATTCTTGTCCAATTATGGTTTTTAACCAATCTTGTGCATCGAATACGTGTGTTTGTGTCATTGGATAAACATTTCGGTCATTTTTATCCTCCAAAGGATTATTCTAGTCCAATTAGGATTTGTAACCAATCTTATGCATCCAATAGGTGTGTTTGTGTCATTGGATGAACATTTAGGACATTTTCGTCCTCCCTAGACTTATTCTTGTCCAATTAAGGTTTTAACCAATCTTGTGCATCGAATAGGTGTATTTGTGTCACTGGATGAACATTTAGGTCATTTTCTTCCTCCCTATGCTCATTCTTTTCCAATTAGGGTTTTTAAACAATCTTGTGCATCGAATAAGTTCGTGTGTGTCGTTGGTCGAACATTTTGTTCATTTTCATCCTCCCTACAGTTGATATTGTCCAATTAGGGTTTTTAACTAATCTTGTGCATCCAATAGGTGTGTTTGTATCCTTGGATGAGCATTTAGGTCATTTTCGTCCACCCTACACTTAATCTTGTCCAATTAGGGTTTTTAACCAATCTTTTGCATCTAATAGGTGTGTTTATGTCATTGGATGACATTTAGGTCATTTTCGTCCACCATAAGCATATTCAGGTCCAAGTACGGTTTTTAGCCAATCTTGTGCATCAAATAGGTGTGTTTGTGTCATTGGTTGAACATTTAAGTCATTTTCGTCCTCTCTACACTTAATCTTGTCCAATTAGGGTGTTTCACCCATCTTGTTCATCCAATAGGCATGTTTGTGTCGTTGGACTATCATTTAGGTCTTTTTCGTCCTCCCTAGGCTTATTCTTGTCCAATTAGGGTTTTTAACCAATATTGTGCATCTAATAGGTGTCTTTGTGTCATTGGATGACATTTAGGTCATTTTCGTGCACCATAATCTTATTCAGGCCCAATTACGGTTTTTAGGCAATCTTATGCATCGAATAGGTGTGTTTGTGTCATTGGTTGAACCTTTAGGTCATTTTCGTCCTCTCTACACTTAATCTTGTCCAATTAGGATTTTTAACCAATCTTGTGCATCGAATTAGTTCGTTTGTGTCATTGGATGAACATTTAGGTCATTTTCGTCCTCCGCACACTTAATCTTGTCCAATTAGGGATTTTAACCAATCCTGTGCATCCAATAGGTGTGTTTGTGTCATTGGATGAACATTTAGGTCATTTTCGTCCCCCACACACTTAATCTTGTCCAATTAGGGATTTTAACCAATCTTGTGCATCCAATAGGTGTGTTTGTGTCATTAGATGAACATTTAGGTCATTTTCGTCCTCCCTTGGGTAATTCTTGTTTAATTAGGGTTTTTACCAATCTTGTGCATCCAATATGTGTGTTTGTGTCACTCGATGAACATTTAGGTCATCTTCGTCCTTCCTATTCTTATTCTTTTCCAATTAGGGTTTTTAACCAATCTTGTGCGTCGAATAAGTTCGTTTGTGTCGTTGGATGAACATTTAGGTCATTTTCGTCCTCCCTAGAGTTAATCTGGTCGAATTAGGGTTTTAACTAATCTTGTGCATCCAATAGTTGTGTTTGTGTCATTGGATGAACATTTAGGTCATCTTCGTCCTCCCTAAGGTTATTCAGGTCCCATTTTGTTTGTTAACCAATCTTGTGCATCCAATAGGCATGTTTGTGTCATTGGACAATCATTTAGGTCATTTTCGACCTCCCTAGGCTTATTCTTGTCCAATTAGGGTCATTAACTAATCTTGTGCATCTAATAGGTGTATGTGTGTCCTTGGATGAGCATTTAGGTCATTTTCGTCCTCCGCACACTTAATCTTGTCCAATTAGGGTTTTTAGCCACTCTTGTACATCCAATATGTGTGTTTGTGTCATTGGATGAACATTTAGGTCATATTCGTCCTCCCTTTGCTTATTCAGGTCCAATTAGAGTTTTTAGCCAATCTTGTGCATCCAATAGGTGTGTTTGTATCATTGGATTAACCTTTATGTCATTTTCGTCCTCCATACACTTAGTCTTGTCCAATTAGGGTTTTTAACCCATCTTGTGCATCCAATAGGTGTGTTTGTGTCGTTGGACGAACATTTAGGTCATTTTCGTCCTCCCTTTGCTTATTCTTGTCGAATTAGGGCTTTTAACCAATCTTGTGCATCAAATTAGATCGTTTCTGTCATTGGATTAACATTTAGGTCATTTTTGTCCTCCATACACTTAATTTTGTCCAATTAGGGAATTTAACCAATCTTGTGCATCCAATAGATGTGTTTGTGTCAATGGATGAACATTTAGGTCATTTTCGTCCTCCCTAGAGTTAATCTGGTCGAATTAGGGTTTTAACTAATCTTGTGCATCCAATAGTTGTGTTTGTGTCATTGGATGAACATTTAGGTCATCTTCGTCCTCCCTAAGGTTATTCAGGTCCCATTTTGTTTGTTAACCAATCTTGTGCATCCAATAGGCATGTTTGTGTCATTGGACAATCATTTAGGTCATTTTCGACCTCCCTAGGCTTATTCTTGTCCAATTAGGGTCATTAACTAATCTTGTGCATCTAATAGGTGTATGTGTGTCCTTGGATGAGCATTTAGGTCATTTTCGTCCTCCGCACACTTAATCTTGTCCAATTAGGGTTTTTAGCCACTCTTGTACATCCAATATGTGTGTTTGTGTCATTGGAATAACATTTAGGTCATATTCGTCCTCCCTTTGCTTATTCAGGTCCAATTAGAGTTTTTAGCCAATCTTGTGCATCCAATAGGTGTGTTTGTATCATTGGATTAACCTTTATGTCATTTTCGTCCTCCATACACTTAGTCTTGTCCAATTAGGGTTTTTAACCCATCTTGTGCATCCAATAGGTGTGTTTGTGTCGTTGGACGAACATTTAGGTCATTTTCGTCCTCCCTTTGCTTATTCTTGTCGAATTAGGGTTTTTAACCAATCTTGTGCATCGAATTAGATCGTTTCTGTCATTGGATTAACATTTAGGTCATTTTTGTCCTCCATACACTTAATTTTGTCCAATTAGGGAATTTAACCAATCTTGTGCATCCAATAGATGTGTTTGTGTCAATGGATGAACATTTAGGTTATTTTCGTCCTCCCTAGGCTTATTCTTGTCCAATTATGGTTTTTAACCAATCTTGTGCATCGAATACGTGTGTTTGTGTCATTGGATAAACATTTCGGTCATTTTTATCCTCCAAAGGATTATTCTAGTCCAATTAGGATTTGTAACCAATCTTATGCATCCAATAGGTGTGTTTGTGTCATTGGATGAACATTTAGGACATTTTCGTCCTCCCTAGACTTATTCTTGTCCAATTAAGGTTTTAACCAATCTTGTGCATCGAATAGGTGTATTTGTGTCACTGGATGAACATTTAGGTCATTTTCTTCCTCCCTATGCTCATTCTTTTCCAATTAGGGTTTTTAAACAATCTTGTGCATCGAATAAGTTCGTGTGTGTCGTTGGTCGAACATTTTGGAAATTTTCATCCTCCCTACAGTTGATATTGTCCAATTAGGGTTTTTAACTAATCTTGTGCATCCAATAGGTGTGTTTGTGTCCTTGGATGAGCATTTAGGTCATTTTCGTCCACCCTACACTTAATCTTGTCCAATTAGGGTTTTTAACCAATCTTTTGCATCTAATAGGTGTGTTTGTGTCATTGGATGACATTTAGGTCATTTTCGTCCACCATAAGCTTATTCAGGTCCAAGTACGGTTTTTAGCCAATCTTGTGCATCGAATAGGTGTGTTTGTGTCATTGGTTGAACATTTAAGTCATTTTCGTCCTCTCTACACTTAATCTTGTCCAATTAGGGTGTTTCACCCATCTTGTGCATCCAATAGGCATGTTTGTGTCATTGGACGATCATTTAGGTCTTTTTCGTCCTCCCTAGGCTTATTCTTGTCCAATTAGGGTTTTTAACCAATCTTGTGCATCTAATAGGTGTCTTTGTGTCATTGGATGACATTTAGGTCATTTTCGTGCACCATAATCTTATTCAGGCCCAATTACGGTTTTTAGGCAATCTTATGCATCGAATAGGTGTGTTTGTGTCATTGGTTGAACCTTTAGGTCATTTTCGTCCTCTCTACACTTAATCTTGTCCAATTAGGATTTTTAACCAATCTTGTGCATCGAATTAGTTCGTTTGTGTCATTGGATGAACATTTAGGTCATTTTCGTCCTCCGCACACTTAATCTTGTCCAATTAGGGATTTTAACCAATCATGTGCATCCAATAGGTGTGTTTGTGTCATTGGATGAACATTTAGGTCATTTTCGTCCCCCACACACTTAATCTTGTCCAATTAGGGATTTTAACCAATCTTGTGCATCCAATAGGTGTGTTTGTGTCATTAAATGAACATTTAGATCATTTTCGTCCTCCCTTGGGTAATTCTTGTTTAATTAGGGTTTTTACCAATGTTGTGCATCCAATATGTGTGTTTGTGTCACTCGATGAACATTTAGGTCATCTTCGTCCTTCCTATTCTTATTCTTTTCCAATTAGGGTTTTTAACCAATCTTGTGCGTCGAATAAGTTCGTTTGTGTCGTTGGATGAACATTTAGGTCATTTTCGTCCTCCCTACAGTTAATCTGGTCGAATTAGGGTTTTAACTAATCTTGTGCATCCAATAGTTGTGTTTGTGTCATTGGATGAACATTTAGGTCATCTTCGTCCTCCCTAAGCTTATTCAGGTCCCATTTTGTTTGTTAACCAATCTTGTGCATCCAATAGGCATGTTTGTGTCATTGGACAATCATTTAGGTCATTTTCGACCTCCCTAGGCTTATTCTTGTCCAATTAGGGTCATTAACTAATCTTGTGCATCTAATAGGTGTATGTGTGTCCTTGGATGAGCATTTAGGTCATTTTCGTCCTCCGCACACTTAATCTTGTCCAATTAGGGTTTTTAGCCACTCTTGTACATCCAATATGTGTGTTTGTGTCATTGGATGAACATTTAGGTCATATTCGTCCTCCCTTTGCTTATTCAGGTCCAATTAGAGTTTTTAGCCAATCTTGTGCATCCAATAGGTGTGTTTGTATCATTGGATTAACCTTTATGTCATTTTCGTCCTCCATACACTTAGTCTTGTCCAATTAGGGTTTTTAACCCATCTTGTGCATCCAATAGGTGTGTTTGTGTCGTTGGACGAACATTTAGGTCATTTTCGTCCTCCCTTTGCTTATTCTTGTCGAATTAGGGTTTTTAACCAATCTTGTGCATCGAATTAGATCGTTTCTGTCATTGGATTAACATTTAGGTCATTTTTGTCCTCCATACACTTAATTTTGTCCAATTAGGGAATTTAACCAATCTTGTGCATCCAATAGATGTGTTTGTGTCAATGGATGAACATTTAGGTTATTTTCGTCCTCCCTAGGCTTATTCTTGTCCAATTATGGTTTTTAACCAATCTTGTGCATCGAATACGTGTGTTTGTGTCATTGGATAAACATTTCGGTCATTTTTATCCTCCAAAGGATTATTCTAGTCCAATTAGGATTTGTAACCAATCTTATGCATCCAATAGGTGTGTTTGTGTCATTGGATGAACATTTAGGACATTTTCGTCCTCCCTAGACTTATTCTTGTCCAATTAAGGTTTTAACCAATCTTGTGCATCGAATAGGTGTATTTGTGTCACTGGATGAACATTTAGGTCATTTTCTTCCTCCCTATGCTCATTCTTTTCCAATTAGGGTTTTTAAACAATCTTGTGCATCGAATAAGTTCGTGTGTGTCGTTGGTCGAACATTTTGGAAATTTTCATCCTCCCTACAGTTGATATTGTCCAATTAGGGTTTTTAACTAATCTTGTGCATCCAATAGGTGTGTTTGTGTCCTTGGATGAGCATTTAGGTCATTTTCGTCCACCCTACACTTAATCTTGTCCAATTAGGGTTTTTAACCAATCTTTTGCATCTAATAGGTGTGTTTGTGTCATTGGATGACATTTAGGTCATTTTCGTCCACCATAAGCTTATTCAGGTCCAAGTACGGTTTTTAGCCAATCTTGTGCATCGAATAGGTGTGTTTGTGTCATTGGTTGGACATTTAAGTCATTTTCGTCCTCTCTACACTTAATCTTGTCCAATTAGGGTGTTTCACCCATCTTGTGCATCCAATAGGCATGTATGTGTCATTGGACGATCATTTAGGTCTTTTTCGTCCTCCCTAGGCTTATTCTTGTCCAATTAGGGTTTTTAACCAATCTTGTGCATCTAATAGGTGTCTTTGTGTCATTGGATGACATTTAGGTCATTTTCGTGCACCATAGTCTTATTCAGGCCCAATTACGGTTTTTAGGCAATCTTATGCATCGAATAGGTGTGTTTGTGTCATTGGTTGAACCTTTAGGTCATTTTCGTCCTCTCTACACTTAATCTTGTCCAATTAGGATTTTTAACCAATCTTGTGCATCGAATTAGTTCGTTTGTGTCATTGGATGAACATTTAGGTCATTTTCGTCCTCCGCACACTTAATCTTGTCCAATTAGGGATTTTAACCAATCTTGTGCATCCAATAGGTGTGTTTGTGTCATTGGATGAACATTTAGGTCATTTTCGTCCCCCACACACTTAATCTTGTCCAATTAGGGATTTTAACCAATCTTGTGCATCCAATAGGTGTGTTTGTGTCATTAGATGAACATTTAGGTCATTTTCGTCCTCCCTTGGGTAATTCTTGTTTAATTAGGGTTTTTACCAATCTTGTGCATCCAATATGTGTGTTTGTGTCACTCGATGAACATTTAGGTCATCTTCGTCCTTCCTATTCTTATTCTTTTCCAATTAGGGTTTTTAACCAATCTTGTGCGTCGAATAAGTTCGTTTGTGTCATTGGATGAACATTTAGGTCATTTTCGTCCTCCGCACACTTAATCTTGTCCAATTAGGGATTTTAACCAATCCTGTGCATCCAATAGGTGTGTTTGTGTCATTGGATGAACATTTAGGTCATTTTCGTCCCCCACACACTTAATCTTGTCCAATTAGGGATTTTAACCAATCTTGTGCATCCAATAGGTGTGTTTGTGTCATTAGATGAACATTTAGGTCATTTTCGTCCTCCCTTGGGTAATTCTTGTTTAATTAGGGTTTTTACCAATCTTGTGCATCCAATATGTGTGTTTGTGTCACTCGATGAACATTTAGGTCATCTTCGTCCTTCCTATTCTTATTCTTTTCCAATTAGGGTTTTTAACCAATCTTGTGCGTCGAATAAGTTCGTTTGTGTCGTTGGATGAACATTTAGGTCATTTTCGTCCTCCCTACAGTTAATCTGGTCGAATTAGGGTTTTAACTAATCTTGTGCATCCAATAGTTGTGTTTGTGTCATTGGATGAACATTTAGGTCATCTTCGTCCTCCCTAAGCTTATTCAGGTCCCATTTTGTTTGTTAACCAATCTTGTGCATCCAATAGGCATGTTTGTGTCATTGGACAATCATTTAGGTCATTTTCGACCTCCCTAGGCTTATTCTTGTCCAATTAGGGTCATTAACTAATCTTGTGCATCTAATAGGTGTATGTGTGTCCTTGGATGAGCATTTAGGTCATTTTCGTCCTCCGCACACTTAATCTTGTCCAATTAGGGTTTTTAGCCACTCTTGTACATCCAATATGTGTGTTTGTGTCATTGGATGAACATTTAGGTCATATTCGTCCTCCCTTTGCTTATTCAGGTCCAATTAGAGTTTTTAGCCAATCTTGTGCATCCAATAGGTGTGTTTGTATCATTGGATTAACCTTTATGTCATTTTCGTCCTCCATACACTTAGTCTTGTCCAATTAGGGTTTTTAACCCATCTTGTGCATCCAATAGGTGTGTTTGTGTCGTTGGACGAACATTTAGGTCATTTTCGTCCTCCCTTTGCTTATTCTTGTCAAATTAGGGTTTTTAACCAATCTTGTGCATCGAATTAGATCGTTTCTGTCATTGGATTAACATTTAGGTCATTTTTGTCCTCCATACACTTAATTTTGTCCAATTAGCGAATTTAACCAATCTTGTGCATCCAATAGATGTGTTTGTGTCAATGGATGAACATTTAGGTCATTTTCGTCCTCCCTAGGCTTATTCTTGTCCAATTAGGAATTTTAACCAATCTTGTGCTTCCAATAGGTGTGTTTGTGACATTGGATGAACATTTAGGTCATTTTGATTCTCCCAACGATTGATCTTGTCCAATTAGGATTTGTAACCAATCTTGTGCATCCAACAGGTGTGTTTGTGTCACTGGATGAAATTTAGAACATTTTCGTCCTCCCTAGACTTATTCTTGTCTAATTAGGGTTTTAACCAATCTTGTGCATCGAATAGGTGTGTTTGTGTCACTGGATGAACATCTAGGTCATTTTCTACCTCCCTATGCTCATTCTTTTCCAATTAGGGTTTTTAAACAATCTTGTGCATCGAATAAGTTCGTGTGTGTCATTGGATGAACATTTAGGTAATTTTCGTCTTCCACACACTTAATCTTGTCCAATTAGGGATGTTAACCAATCTTGTGCATCCAATAGGTGTGTTTGTGTCATTGGATGAACATTTAGGTCATTTTCGTCTTCGCTAGGCTTATTGTTGTCCAATTATGGTTTTTAACCAATCTTGTGCATCGAATACTTGTGTTTGTGTCATTGGATAAACATTTCGGTCATTTTTATCCTCCAAAGGATTATTCTAGTCCAATTAGGATTTGTAACCAATCTTGTGCATCCAATAGGTGTGTTTGTGTCATTGGATGAACATTTAGGACATTTTCGTCCTCCCTAGACTTATTCTTGTCCAGTTAGGGTTTTAACCAATCTTGTGCATCGAATAGGTGTGTTTGTGTCACTGGATGAATATTTAGGTCATTTTCTTCCTCCTTATGCTAATTCTTTTCCAATTAGGGTTTTTAAACAATCTTGTGCATCGAATAAGTTCGTGTGTGTCGTTGGTCGAACATTTAGGTGATTTTCATCCTCCCTACAGTTAATATTGTCCAATTAGGGTTTTTAACTAATATTATGCATCCAATAGGTGTGTTTGTGTCCTTGGATGAGCATTTAAGTCATTTTCGTCCTCCCTACACTTAATCTTGTCGAGTTTGGGTTTTTAACCAATCTTGTGCATAAAATAGGTGTGTTTGTATCATTGGTTGAACCTTTAGGTCATTTTCGTCCTCTCTACCCTTAATCTTGTCCAATTAGGGTTTTTAACCCATCTTGTTTATCTAATAGGTGTGTTTGTGTCATTGGATGAACATTTCGGTCCTAATAATCCTCCCAAGGATTATTCTTGTCCAATTAGGATTTGTAACCAATCTTGTGCATCCAATAGGTGTGTTTGTGTCATTGGATGAACATTTAGGACATTTTCGTCCTCCCCAGGCTTATTCTTGTCCAATTAGGGTCGTTAACTAATCTTTTGCATCTAATAGGTGTGTTTGTGCCCTTGGATTAGCATTTAGGTCATTTTCGTCCTCCGTACACTTAATCTTGTCCAATTAGGGTTTTTAGCCACTCTTGTACATCCAATATGTGTGTTTGTGTCATTGGATGAACATTTAGGTCATATTTGTCCTCCCCTGGCTTATTCTTCTCCAATTAGGGTTTTTAACCAATCTTGTGCATCTAATAGGTGTGTTTGTCTCATTGGATGATATTTAAGTCATTTTCGTCCACCATAATCTTATTCAGGTCCAATTACGATTTTTAGCCAATCTTGTGCATCGAATAGGTGTGTTTGTGTCATTGGTTGAACCTTTAGGTCATTTTCGTCCTCCGCACAGTTAATCTTGTCCAATTAGGGATTTTAACCAATCTTGTGCATCCAATAGGTGTGTTTGTGTCATTGGATGAACATTTAGGTCATTGTCATCCTCCCTAGGGTAATTCTTGTCCAATTAGGGTTTTACCAATCTTTTGCATTCAATAGGTGTGTTTGTGTCATTGGATGAACATTTAGGTCATTTTCGTCCTCCCTAGGCTTATTCTTGTCCAATTATGGTTTTTAACCAATCTTGTGCATCGAATACGTGTGTTTGTGTCATTGGATAAACATTTCGGTCATTTTTGTCCTCCAAAGGATTATTCTAGTCCAATTAGGATTTGTAACCAATCTTATGCATCCAATAGGTGTGTTTGTGTCATTGGATGAACATTTAGGACATTTTCGTCCTCCCTAGACTTATTCTTGTCCAATTAGGGTTTTAACCAATCTTGTGCATCGAATAGGTGTGTTTGTGTCACTGGATGAACACTTAGGTCATTTTCTTCCTCCCTATGCTCATTCTTTTCCAATTAGGGTTTTTAAACAATCTTGTGCATCGAATAAGTTCGTGTGTATCGTTGGTCGAACATTTTGGTCATTTTCATCCTCCCTACAGTTGATATTGTCCAATTAGGGTTTTTAACTAATCTTGTGCATCCAATAGGTGTGTTTGTGTCCTTGGACGATCATTTAGGTCATTTTCGTCCACCCTACACTTAATCTTGTCCAATTAGGGTTTTTAACCAATCTTTTGCATCTAATAGGTGTCTTTGTGTCATTGGATGACATTTAGGTCATTTTCGTCCACCATAATCTTATTCAGGCCCAATTACGGTTTTTAGGCAATCTTATGCATCGAATAGGTGTGTTTGTGTCATTAGATGAACATTTAGGTCATTTTCGTCCTCCACACACTTAATCTTGTCCAATTAGGGATTTTAACCAATCTTGTGCATCCAATAGGTGTGTTTGTGTCATTGGATGAACATTTAGGTCATTTTCGTCCTCCACACACTTAATCTTGTCTAATTAGGGATTTTAACCAATCTTGTGCATCCAATAGGTGTGTTTGTGTCATTAGATGAACATTTAGGTCATTTTCATCCTCCCTTGGGTAATTCTTGTTTAATTAGGGTTTTTACCAATCTTGTGCATCCAATATGTGTGTTTGTGTCACTCGATGAACATTTAGGTCATCTTCGTCCTTCCTATTCTTATTCTTTTCCAATTAGGGTTTTTAAGCAATCTTGTGCATCGAATAAGTTCGTTTGTGTCGTTGGATGAACATTTAGGTCATTTTCGTCCTCCCTACAGTTAATCTGGTCGAATTAGGGTTTTAACTATTCTTGTGCATCCAATAGTTGTGTTTGTGTCATTGGATGAACATTTAGGTCATCTTCGTCCTCCCTAAGCTTATACAGGTCCCATTTTGTTTGTTAACCAATCTTGTGCATCCAATAGGCATGTTTGTGTCATTGGACAATTATTTAGGTCATTTTCGACCTCCCTAGGCTTATTATTGTCCAATTAGGGTCATTAACTAATCTTGTGCATCTAATAGGTGTATGTGTGTCCTTGGATGAGCATTTAGGTCATTTTCGTCCTCCGCACACTTAATCTTGTCCAATTAGGGTTTTTAGCCACTCTTGTACATCCAATATGTGTGTTTGTGTCATTGGATGAACATTTAGGTCATATTCGTCCTCCCTTTGCTTATTCAGGTCCAATTAGAGTTTTTAGCCAATCTTGTGCATCCAATAGGTGTGTTTGTGTCATTTGAAGAACCTTTAGGTCGTTTTCGTCATCCCTACACTTAATCTTGTCCAATTTGGGTTCTTAACCCATCTTGTGAATCCAATAGGTGTGTTTGTGTCATTGGACGAACATTTAGGCTATTTTCGTCCTCCTCAGGCTTATTCTTGTCCAGTTAGGGTTTTCAGCCAATCTTGTGCATCGAATAGGTGTGTTTGTATGATAGGTTGAACCTTTAGGTCATTTTCGTCCTCTCTACCCTTAATCTTGTCCTATAAGGGTTTTTAACCCATCTTGTGCATCGAATAGGTGTGTTTGTGTCATTGGATGATCATTTAGGTCATTTTCGTCCTCCCTAGGCTTATTCTTGTCCAATTAGGGTTTTTAACCAATCTTGTGCTTCGAATTAGTTCGTTTGTGTCGTTGGATGAACATTTAGGTTAGTTTCGTCCTCCCTAAGCTTATTCAGGTCCAATTTTGGTTGTTAACCAATCTTGTGCATCCAATAGGTGTGTTTGTGTCATTGAACAATCATTTAGGTCATTTTCGACCTCCCTAGGCTTATTCTTGTCCAATTAGGGTTATTAACTAATCTTGTGCATCCAATAGGTGAGTTTGTGTCATTGGATGACCATTTAGGTCATTTTCGTCCTCCCTAAGCTTATTCTTGTCCAATTAGGGTTTTTATCCAATATTGTGCATCGAATACGTTCGTTTGTGTCGTTGGATGAATAGTTAGGTCATTTTCGTCCTCCCTATGCTTATTCTTGTCCAATTAGGGTTTTTAACCAATCTTGTGCATCGAATTAGTTCGTTTCTGTCATTGGATGAACATTTAGGTCATTTTTGTCCTCCATACACTTAATTTTGTCCAATTAGGGAATTTAACCAATCTTGTGCATCCAATAGGTGTGTTTGTGTCATTGGATGAACATTTAGGTCATTTTCGTCCTCCCTAGGGTAATTCTTGTCCAATTAGGATTGTTACCGATCTTGTGCATCCAATAGGTGTGTTTGTGTCACTGGATGAACATTTAGGTCGCCTTCGTCCTCCCTATGCTTATTCTCTTCCAATTAGGGTTTTTAACCAATCTTGTTCGTCGAATAAGTTTGTTTGTGTCATTGGATGAACATTTAGGTCATTTTCGTCCTTCCTAGGCTTATTCTTGTCCAATTAGGAATTTTAACCAATCTTGTGCTTCCAATAGGTGTGTTTGTGACATTGGATGAACATTTAGGTCATTTTCATCCTCCCAACGATTATTCTTGTCCAATTAGGATTTGTAACCAATCTTGTGCATCCAACAGGTGTGTTTGTGTCATTGAATGAAATTTAGAACATTTTCGTCCTCCCGAGACTTATTCTTGTCCAATTAGGGTTTTAACCAATCTTGTGCATCGAATAGGTGTGTTTGTGTCACTGGATGAACATTTAGGTCATTTTGTTCTTCCCTATGCTCATTCTTTTCCAATTAGGGTTTTTAAACAATCTTGTGCATCGAATAAGTTCGTGTGTGTCAATGGATTAACAATTAGGTAATTTTTTTCTTCCACACACTTAATCTTGTACAATTAGGGATTTTAATCAATCTTGTGCATCCAATAGGTGTGTTTGTGTCATTGGATGAATATTTAGGTCATTTTCGTCCTCGCTAGGCTTATTCTTGTCAATTATGGTTTTTAACCAATCTTGTGCATCGAATACGTGTGTTTGTGTCAATGGATAAACATTTCGGTCATTTTTATCCTCCAAAGGATTATTCTTGTCCAATTAGGATTTGTAACCAATCTTGTGAATCCAATAGGTGTGTTTGTGTCATTGGATGAACATTTAGGACATTTTCGTCCTCCCTAGACTTATTCTTCTCCAATTAGGTCATTTTCTACCTCCCTATGCTCATTCTTTTCCAATTAGGGTTTTTAAACAATCTTGTGCATCGAATAAGTTCGTGTGTGTCATTGGATGAACATTTAGGTAATTTTCGTCTTCCACACACTTAATCTTGTCCAATTAGGGATGTTAACCAATCTTGTGCATCGAATAGGTGTGTTTGTGTCATTGGATGAACATTTAGGTCATTTTCTTCCTCCCTATGCTCATTCTTTTCCAATTAGGGTTTTTTACCAATCTTGTGCATCGAATTAGTTCGTTTGTGTCATTGGATGAACATTTAGGTCTTTTTCGTCCTCTACACACTTAACCAATCTTGTGCATCCAATAGGTGTGTTCGTGTCACTGGATGAACATTTAGCTCATTTTTGTCCTCCCTATGCTCATTCTTTTCCAATTAGGGTTTTTAAACAATCTTGTGCATCGAATAAGTTCGTGTGTTGTTGGTCGAACATTTAGGTGATTTTCATCCTCCCTACAGTTGATATTGTCCAATTAGGGTTTTTAACTAATGTTGTTCATCCAATAGGTGTGTTTGTGTCCTTGGATGAGCATTTAGGTCATTTTCGTACTCCCTACACTTAATCTTGTCGAATTAAGGTTTTTAACCAATCTTGTGCATCTAATAGGTGTGTTTGTGTCATTTGATGACATTTAGGTCATTTTCGTCCACCATAAGCTTATTCAGGTCCAATTACGGTTTTTAGCCAATCTTTTGCATTTAATAGGTGTGTTTGTATCATTGGTTGAACCTTTAGGTCATTTTCGTCCTCTCTACCCTTAATCTTGTCCAATTAGGGTTTTTAACCCAGCTAGTGCATCGAATAGGTGTGTTTGTGTCATTGGATGATCATTTAGGACATTTTCGTCCTCCCTAATCTTATTCTTGTCAAATTAGGGTTTTTAACCAATCTTGTGCGTCGAATTAGCTCGTTTTTGTCGTTGGATGAACATTTAGGTAATTTTCGTCCTCCCTAAGCTTATTCAGGTCCAATTTTGGTAGTTAACCAATCTTGTGCATCCAATAGGTGTGTTTGTGTCATTGAACAATCATTAAGGTCATTTTCGACCTCCCTAGGTTTATTCTTGTCCAATTAGGGTTATTAACTAATCTTGTGCATCCAATAGGTGAGTTTGTGTCATTGGATGACCATTTAGGTCATTTTCGTCCTCCCTAAGCTTATTCTTGTCCAATTAGGGTTTTTATCCAATCTTGTGCATCGAATACGTTCGTTTGTGTCGTTGGATGAATAGTTAGGTCATTTTCGTCCTCCCTACAGTTAATCTGGTCGAATTAGGGTTTTTAACTAATCTTGTTCTTCTCATAGGTATGTTTCTATAATTGGATGAACATTTATGTCAATTTCGTCCTCCATACACTTAATCTTGTCCAATTAGGGATTTTAACCAATCTTGTGCATCCAATAGGTGTGTTTGTGTCATTGGATGAACATTTAGGTCATATTCGTCCTCCCTTTGCTTATTCAGGTCCAATTAGAGTTTTTAGCCAATCTTGTGAATCCAATAGGTGTGTTTGTGTCATTGGACGAACATTTAGGCTATTTTCGTCCTCCTCAGGCTTATTCTTGTCCAGTTAGGGTTTTCAGCCAATCTTGTGCATCGAATAGGTGTGTTTGTATGATAGGTTGAACCTTTAGGTCATTTTCGTCCTCTCTACCCTTAATCTTGTCCTATAAGGGTTTTTAACCCATCTTGTGCATCGAATAGGTGTGTTTGTGTCATTGGATGATCATTTAGGTCATTTTCGTCCTCCCTAGGCTTATTCTTGTCCAATTAGGGTTTTTAACCAATCTTGTGCGTCGAATTAGTTCGTTTGTGTCGTTGGATGAACATTTAGGTAAGTTTCGTCCTCCCTAAGCTTATTCAGGTCCAATTTTGGTTGTTAACCAATCTTGTGCATCCAATAGGTGTGTTTGTGTCATTGAACAATCATTTAGGTCATTTTCGACCTCCCTAGGCTTATTCTTGTCCAATTAGGGTTATTAACTAATCTTGTGCATCCAATAGGTGAGTTTGTGTCATTGGATGACCATTTAGGTCATTTTCGTCCTCCCTAAGCTTATTCTTGTCCAATTAGGGTTTTTATCCAATATTGTGCATCGAATACGTTCGTTTGTGTCGTTGGATGAATAGTTAGGTCATTTTCGTCCTCCCTATGCTTATTCTTGTCCAATTAGGGTTTTTAACCAATCTTGTGCATCGAATTAGTTCGTTTCTGTCATTGGATGAACATTTAGGTCATTTTTGTCCTCCATACACTTAATTTTGTCCAATTAGGGAATTTAACCAATCTTGTGCATCCAATAGGTGTGTTTGTGTCATTGGATGAACATTTAGGTCATTTTCGTCCTCCCTAGGGTAATTCTTGTCCAATTAGGATTGTTACCGATCTTGTGCATCCAATAGGTGTGTTTGTGTCACTGGATGAACATTTAGGTCGCCTTCGTCCTCCCTATGCTTATTCTCTTCCAATTAGGGTTTTTAACCAATCTTGTTCGTCGAATAAGTTTGTTTGTGTCATTGGATGAACATTTAGGTCATTTTCGTCCTTCCTAGGCTTATTCTTGTCCAATTAGGAATTTTAACCAATCTTGTGCTTCCAATAGGTGTGTTTGTGACATTGGATGAACATTTAGGTTATTTTCATCCTCCCAACGATTATTCTTGTCCAATTAGGATTTGTAACCAATCTTGTGCATCCAACAGGTGTGTTTGTGTCATTGAATGAAATTTAGAACATTTTCGTCCTCCCTAGACTTATTCTTGTCCAATTAGGGTTTTAACCAATCTTGTGCATCGAATAGGTGTGTTTGTGTCACTGGATGAACATTTAGGTCATTTTGTTCCTCCCTATGCTCATTCTTTTCCAATTAGGGTTTTTAAACAATCTTGTGCATCGAATAAGTTCGTGTGTGTCATTGGATTAACAATTAGGTAATTTTTTTCTTCCACACACTTAATCTTGTCCAATTAGGGATTTTAATCAATCTTGTGCATCCAATAGGTGTGTTTGTGTCATTGGATGAATATTTAGGTCATTTTCGTCCTCGCTAGGCTTATTCTTGTCAATTATGGTTTTTAACCAATCTTGTGCATCGAATACGTGTGTTTGTGTCATTGGATAAACATTTCGGTCATTTTTATCCTCCAAAGGATTATTCTTGTCCAATTAGGATTTGTAACCAATCTTGTGAATCCAATAGGTGTGTTTGTGTCATTGGATGAACATTTAGGACATTTTCGTCCTCCCTGGATTTATTCTTCTCCAATTAGGTCATTTTCTACCTCCCTATGCTCATTCTTTTCCAATTAGGGTTTTTAAACAATCTTGTGCATCAAATAAGTTCGTGTGTGTCATTGGATGAACATTTAGGTCATTTTCGCCCTCCACACACTTAATCTTGTGAAATTAGGGATTTTAACCAATGTTGTGCATTCAATACGTGTGTTTGTGTCGTTGGATGAACATTTAGAGCATTTTCGTCCTCCCTAGGGTAATTCTTGTCCAATTAGGGTTTTTACCAATCTTGTGCATCCAATAGGTGTGTTTGTGTCATTGGATGAACATTTAGGTCATTTTCGTCCTCGCTAGGCTTATTCTTGTCCAGTTATGGTTTTTAACCAATCTTGTGCATCGAATACAATTGTTTGTGTCATTGGATGAACATTTAGGTCATTTTTGTCCTCCCTACACTTAATCTTGTCCAATTAGAGTTTTTAACCCATCTTGTGCATCCAATAGGTGTGTTTGTGTCATTGGATGAACATTTCGGTCATTTTCATCTTCCCAAGCATTATTCTTGTCCAATTAGGATTTTATAACTAATCTTGTGCATTCAATAGGTGAGTTTGTGTCATTGGATGAACATTTAGGACATTTTCGTCCTCCCTAAACTTATTCTTGTCCAATTAGGGTTTTAACCAATCTTGTGCATCGAATAGGTGTGTTTGTGTCACTGGATGAACATTTAGGTCAATTTCTTCCTCCCTATGCTCATTCTTTTCCAATTAGGGTTTTTAAACAATCTTGTGCATCGAATAAGTTCGTGTGTATCGTTGGTCGAATAGGTAGGTCATTTTCATCCTCCCTACAGTTAATATTGTCCAATTAGGGTTTTTAACTAATCTTATGCATCCAATAGGTGTGTTTGTGTCCTTGGATGAGCATTTAGGTCATTTTCGTCCTCGCTAGGCTTATTCTTGTGCAGTTATGGTTTTTAACCAATCTTCTGCATCGAATACAATTGTTTGTGTCATTGGATGAACATTTAGGTCATTTTCGTCCACCATAAGCTTATTTAGGTCCAATTACGATTTTTAGCCAATCTTGTGCATCGAATAGGTGTGTTTGTATCATTGGTTGAACCTTTAGGTCATTTTCGTCCTCTCTACCCTTAATCTTGTCCAATTAGGGTTTTTAACCCATCTTGTGCATCCAATAGGTGTGTTTGTGTCATTGGACGATCATTTAGGTCATTTTCGTCCTCCCTAGGCTTATTCTTGTCCAATTAGAATTTTTAACCCATCTTGTGCATCGAATTAGTTCGTTTGTGTCATTGGATGAACATTTAGGTCATTTTCGTCCTCCACACACTCAATCTTGTCCAATTAGGGATTTTAACTAATCTTTTGCATCCAATAGGTGTGTTTGTGTCGTTGGATGAACATTTAGGTCATTTTCGTCCTCCCAAGGGTAATTCTTGTCCAATTAGGGTTTTTACCAATCTTGTGCATCCAATAGGTGTGTTTGTGTCATTGGATGAACATTTAGGTCATTTTCGTCCTCGCTAGGCTTATTCTTGTGCAGTTATGGTTTTTAACCAATCTTCTGCATCGAATACAATTGTTTGTGTCATTGGATGAACATTTAGGTCATTTTTGTCCTCCCTACACTTAATCTTGTCCAATTAGAGTTTTTAACCCATCGTGTGCATCCAATTGGTGTGTTTGTGTCATTGGATGAACATTTCGGTCATTTTCATCCTCCCAAGGATTATTCTTGTCCAATTAGGATTTGTAACTAATCTTGTGCATCCAATAGGTGTGTTTGTGTCATTGGATGAACATATAGGACATTTTCGTCCTCCTTAGACTTATTCTTGTCCAATTAGGGTTTAAACCAATCTTGTGCATCGAATACGTGTGTTTGTGTCACTGGATGAATATTTAGGTCATTTTCTTCCCCCCTATGCTCATTCTTTTCCAATTAGGGTTTTTAAACAATCTTGTGCATCGAATAAGTTCGTGTGGGTCGTTGGTCGAACATTTAGGTCATTTTCATCCTCCCTATAGTTGATATTGTCCAATTAGGGTTTTTAACTAATCTTGTGGATCCAATAGGTGTGTTTGTGTCCTTGGTTGAGCATTTAGGTGATTTTCGTCCTCTCTACACTTAATCTTGTCCAATTAGGGTTTTTTACCAATCTTGTGCATCTAATAGGTGTGTTTGTGTCATTGGACGATCATTTAGGACATTTTCGTCCTCCCTAGACTTATTCTTGTCCAATTAGGGTTTTAACCCATCTTGTGCATCGAATTGGAGTGTTTGTGTCATTGGTTGAACATTTAAGTCATTTTCGTCCTCCGTAGGCTTATTCTTGTCCATTTAGGGTTTTTAAATAATCTTTTGCATCCAATAGGTATGTTTGTGTCATTGGACGATCATTTAGGTCATTTTAGTCCTCCCTAGGCTTATTCTTGTCCAATTAGGGTTTTTAACCAATCTTGTGAATCGAATTAGTTCATGTGTGTCATTGGATGAACATTTAGGTCATTTTCGTCTTCCACACACTTAATCTTGTCCAATTAGGGATTTTAACCAATCATGTGCATCCAATTGGTGTGTTTGTGTCGTTGGATGAACATTTAGGTCATTTTCGTCCTCCCTAGGGTAATTCTTGTCCAATTAGGGTTTTTACCAATCTTGTGCATCCAATAGGTGTGTTTGTGTCATTGGATGAACATTTAGGTCATTTTCGTCCTCGTTAGGCTTATTCTTGTCCAATTATGGTTTTTAACCAATCTTGTGCATCGAATATGTTTGTTTGTGTCATTGGATGAACATTTAGGTCATTTATGTTCTCCCTACACTTAATCTTGTCCAATTAGGGTTTTTAACCAATCTTGTGCATCCAGTAGGTGTGTTTGTGTCATTGGATGAACATTTCGGTCATTTTCATCCTCCCAAGAATTATTCTTGTCCGATTAGGATTTGTAACCAATCTTGTGCATCCAATAGGTGTGTTTGTGTCATCGGATGAACATTTAGGACATTTTCGTCCTCCCTAGACTTATTCTTGTCCAATTAGGGTTTTAACCAATCTTGTGCATCGAATAGGTGTGTTTGTGTCACTGGATGAACATTTAGGTCATTTTCTTCCTCCCTATGCTCATTCTTTTCCAATTAGGGTTTTTTACCAATCTTGTGCATCGAATTAGTTCGTTTGTGTCATTGGATGAACATTTAGGTCTTTTTCGTCCTCTACACACTTAACCAATCTTGTGCGTCCAATAGGTGTGTTTGTGTCACTGGATGAACATTTAGCTCATTTTCGTCCTCCCTATGCTCATTCTTTTCCAATTAGGGTTTTTAAACAAACTTGTGCATCCAATAAGTTCGTGTGTGTTGTTGGATGAACATTTAGGTCATTTTCATCCTCCCTACAGTTGATATTGTCCAATTAAGGTTTTTAACTAATCTTGTGCATCCACTAGGTGTGTTTGGGTAATTGGATGAACCTTTAGGTTATTTTCGTCCTCCCTACACTTAATCTTGTCCAATTAGGGTTTTTAACCCATCTTGTATATCCAATAGGGGTGTTTGTTTCATTGGACGATCATTTAGGTCATTTTAGTCCTCCCTAGGCTTATTATTGTCCAATTAGGGTTTTTAACCAATCTTGGGCATCGAATTAGTTCCTTTGTGTCATTGGATGAACATTTAGGTCATTTTCGCCCTCCACACACTTAATCTTATGCAATTAGGGATTTTAACCAATGTTGTGCATTCAATAGGTGTGTTTGTGTCGTTGGATGAACATTTAGAGCATTTTCGTCCTCCCTAGGGTAATTCTTGTCCAATTAGGGTTTTTACCAAACTTGTGCATCCAATAGGTGTGTTTGTGTCATTGGATGAACATTTAGGTCATTTTCGTCCTCGCTAGGCTTATTCTTGTCCAGTTATGGTTTTTAACCAATCTTGTGCATCGAATACAATTGTTTGTGTCATTGGATGAACATTTAGGTCATTTTTGTCCTCCCTACACTTAATCTTGTCCAATTAGAGTTTTTAACCCATCTTGTGCATCCAATAGGTGTGTTTGTGTCATTGGATGAACATTTCGGTCATTTTCATCTTCCCAAGGATTATTCTTGTCCAATTAGGATTTGTAACTAATCTTGTGCATCCAATAGGTGAGTTTGTGTCATTGGATGAACATTTAGGACATTTTCGTCCTCCCTAGACTTATTCTTGTCCAATTATGGTTTTAACCAATCTTGTGCATCGAATTGGTGTGTTTGTGTCACTAGATGAACATTTAGGTCATTTTCTTCCTCCCTATGCTCATTCTTTTTCAATAAGGGTTTTTAAACAATCTTGTGCATCGAATAAGTTCGTGTGTGTCGTTGGTCGAATAGATAGGTCATTTTCATCCTCCCTACAGTTAATATTGTCCAATTAGGGTTTTTAACTAATCTTGTGCATCCAATAGGTGTGTTTGTGTCCTTGGATGAGCATTTAGGTCATTTTCGTCCTCGCTAGGCTTATTCTTGTGCAGTTATGGTTTTTAACCAATCTTCTACATCGAATACAATTGTTTGTGTCATTGGATGAACATTTAGGTCATTTTCGTCCACCATAAGCTTATTCAGGTCCAATTACGATTTTTAGCCAATCTTGTGCATCGAATAGGTGTGTTTGTATCATTGGTTGAACCTTTAGGTCATTTTCGTCCTCTCTACCCTTAATCTTGTCCAATTAGGGTTTTTAACCCATCTTGTGCATCCAATAGGTGTGTTTGTGTCATTGGACGATCATTTAGGTCATTTTCATCCTCCCTAGGCTTATTCTTGTCCAATTAGAGTTTTTAACCAATCTTGTGCATCGAATTAGTTCGTTTGTGTCATTGGATGAACATTTAGGTCATTTTCGTCCTCCACACACTAAATCTTGTCCAATTAGGGATTTTAACCAATCTTTTGCATCCAACAGGTGTGTTTGTGTCATTGAATGAACATTTAGGTCATTTTCGTTCTCCACACACTTAATCTTGTCCAATTAGGGATTTTAACCAATCTTGTGCATCCAATAGGTGTGTTTGTGTCGTTGGATGAACATTTAGGTCATTTTCGTTCTGCCTAGGGTAACTCTTGTCCAATTAGGGTTTTTACCAATCTTGTGCATCCAATAGGTGTGTTTGTGTCATTGGATGAACATTTAGGTCATTTTCGTCCTCGCTAGGATTATTCTTGTACAATTAGGATTTGTAACAAATCTTTTGCATTTAATAGATGTGTTTGTGTCATTAGATGAACATTTAGGACATTTTCGTCCTCCCTAGACTTATTTTTGTCCAATTAGGGTTTTAACCAATCTTGTGCATCGAATAGGTGTGTTTGTGTGACTGGATGAACATTTAGGTCATTTTCTTCCTCCCTATGCTCATTCTTTTTCAATTAGGGTTTTTAAACAATCTTGTGCATCGAATAAGTTCGTGTGTGTCGTTGGTCGAACATTTAGGTCATTTTCATCCTCCCTACAGTTGATATTGTCCAATTAGGGTTTTTAGCTAATCTTGTGCTTCCAATAGGTGTGTTTGTGTCCTTGGATGAGCATTTAGGTGATTTTCGTCCTCCCTACACTTAATCTTGTCCAATTAGGGTTTTTAACCAATCTTGTGCATCTAATAGGCGTGTTTGTGTCATTGGACGATCATTTAGGACATTTTCTTCCTCCCTAGACTTATTCTTGTCCAATTAGGGTTTTAACCCATCTTGTGCATCGAATTGGAGTGTTTGTGTCATTGGTTGAACATTTAAGTCATTTTCGTCCTCCGTAGGCTTATTCTTGTCGATTTAGGGTTTTTAACGAATCTTTTGCATCCAATAGGTATGTTTGTGTCATTGGACAATCATTTGGGTCATTTTCTTCCTCCCTAGGCTTATTCTTGTCCAATTTGGGTTTTTAACCAATCTTGTGCATCGAATTAGTTCGTTTGTGTCATTGGATGAACATTTAGGTCATTTTCGTCCTCCACACACTTAATCTTGTCCAATTTGGGATTTTAACCAATCTTGTGCATCCAATAGGTGTGTTTGTGTCGTTGGATGAACATTTAGGTCATTTTCGTTCTGCCTAGGGTAACTCTTGTCCAATTAGGGTTTTTACCAATCTTGTGCATCCAATAGGTGTGTTTGTGTCATTGGATGAACATTTAGGTCATTTTCGTGCTCGCTAGGATTATTCTTGTCCAATTTGGATTTCTAACTAATCTTGTGCATCCAATAGGTGTGTTTGTGTCATTGGATGAATATTTAGCACATTTTCGTCCTCGCTAGACTTATTCTTGTCCATTTAGGGTTTTAACCAATCTTGTGCATCGAATAGGTGTGTTTGTGTCATTGGATGAACATTTAGGTCATTTTCGTTCTGCCTAGGGTAACTCTTGTCCAATTAGGGTTTTTACCAATCTTGTGCATCCAATAGGTGTGTTTGTGTCATTGGATGAACATTTAGGTCATTTTCGTGCTCGCTAGGATTATTCTTGTCCAATTTGGATTTCTAACTAATCTTGTGCATCCAATAGGTGTGTTTGTGTCATTGGATGAATATTTAGCACATTTTCGTCCTCGCTAGACTTATTCTTGTCCATTTAGGGTTTTAACCAATCTTGTGCATCGAATAGGTGTGTTTGTGTCA
>JBBPBS010000714.1:26487-38274 GCA_037974835.1 Cicer judaicum
AATAGGTGTGTTTGTGTCATTGGATGAACATTTAGGTCATTTTCGTTCTGCCTAGGGTAACTCTTGTCCAATTAGGGTTTTTACCAATCTTGTGCATCCAATAGGTGTGTTTGTGTCATTGGATGAACATTTAGGTCATTTTCGTGCTCGCTAGGATTATTCTTGTCCAATTTGGATTTCTAACTAATCTTGTGCATCCAATAGGTGTGTTTGTGTCATTGGATGAATATTTAGCACATTTTCGTCCTCGCTAGACTTATTCTTGTCCATTTAGGGTTTTAACCAATCTTGTGCATCGAATAGGTGTGTTTGTGTCACTGGATAAACATTTAGGTCATTTTCTTCCTCCCTATGCTCATTCTTTTTCAATTAGGGTTTTTAAACAATCTTGTGCATCGAATAAGTTCGTGTGTGTCGTTGGTCGAACATTTAGGTCATTTTCATCCTCCCTACAGTTGATATTGTCCAATTAGGGTTTTTAGCTAATCTTGTGCTTCCAATAGGTGTGTTTGTGTCCTTGGATGAGCATTTAGGTGATTTTCGTCCTCCCTACACTTAATCTTGTCCAATTAGGGTTTTTAACCAATCTTGTGCATCTAATAGGCGTGTTTGTGTCATTGGACGATCATTTAGGACATTTTCTTCCTCCCTAGACTTATTCTTGTCCAATTAGGGTTTTAACCCATCTTGTGCATCGAATTGGAGTGTTTGTGTCATTGGTTGAACATTTAAGTCATTTTCGTCCTCCGTAGGCTTATTCTTCTCGATTTAGGGTTTTTAACGACTCTTTTGCATCCAATAGGTATGTTTGTGTCATTGGACGATCATTTAGGTCATTTTCTTCCTCCCTAGGCTTATTCTTGTCCAATTTGGGTTTTTAACCAATCTTGTGCATCGAATTAGTTCGTTTGTGTCATTGGATGAACATTTAGGTCATTTTCGTCCTCCACACACTTAATCTTGTCCAATTTGGGATTTTAACCAATCTTGTGCATCCAATAGGTGTGTTTGTGTCGTTGGATGAACATTTAGGTCATTTTCGTTCTGCCTAGGGTAACTCTTGTCCAATTAGGGTTTTTACCAATCTTGTGCATCCAATAGGTGTGTTTGTGTCATTGGATGAACATTTAGGTCATTTTCGTGCTCGCTAGGATTATTCTTGTCCAATTTTGATTTCTAACTAATCTTGTGCATCCAATAGGTGTGTTTGTGTCATTGGATGAATATTTAGCACATTTTCGTCCTCGCTAGACTTATTCTTGTCCATTTAGGGTTTTAACCAATCTTGTGCATCGAATAGGTGTGTTTGTGTCACTGGATGAACATTTAGGTCATTTTCTTCCTCCCTATGCTCATTCTTTTTCAATTAGGGTTTTTAAACAATCTTGTGCATCGAATAAGTTCGTGTGTGTCGTTGGTCGAACATTTAGGTCATTTTCATCCTCCCTACAGTTGATATTGTCCAATTAGGGTTTTTAGCTAATCTTGTGCTTCCAATAGGTGTGTTTGTGTCCTTGGATGAGCATTTAGGTGATTTTCGTCCTCCCTACACTTAATCTTGTCCAATTAGGGTTTTTAACCAATCTTGTGCATCTAATAGGCGTGTTTGTGTCATTGGACGATCATTTAGGACATTTTCTTCCTCCCTAGACTTATTCTTGTCCAATTAGGGTTTTAACCCATCTTGTGCATCGAATTGGAGTGTTTGTGTCATTGGTTGAACATTTAAGTCATTTTCGTCCTCCGTAGGCTTATTCTTGTCGATTTAGGGTTTTTAACGAATCTTTTGCATCCAATAGGTATGTTTGTGTCATTGGACGATCATTTGGGTCATTTTCTTCCTCCCTAGGCTTATTCTTGTCCAATTTGGGTTTTTAACCAATCTTGTGCATCGAATTAGTTCGTTTGTGTCATTGGATGAACATTTAGGTCATTTTCGTCCTCCACACACTTAATCTTGTCCAATTTGGGATTTTAACCAATCTTGTGCATCCAATAGGTGTGTTTGTGTCGTTGGATGAACATTTAGGTCATTTTCGTTCTGCCTAGGGTAACTCTTGTCCAATTAGGGTTTTTACCAATCTTGTGCATCCAATAGGTGTGTTTGTGTCATTGGATGAACATTTAGGTCATTTTCGTCCTCGCTAGGCTTAATCTTGTCCAGTTATGGTTTTTAACCAATCTTGTGCATCGAATACAATTGTTTGTGTCATTGGATGAACATTTAGGTCATTTTTGTCCTCCCAACACTTAATCTTGTCGAATTAGGGTTTTTAACCAATCTTGTGCATCCAATAGGCGTGTTTGTGTCATTGGATGAACATTTCGGTTATTTTCATCCTCCCAAGGATTATTCTTGTCAAATTAGGATTTGTAACTAATCTGGTGCATCCAATAGGTGTGTTTGTGTCATTGGATGAACATTTAGGACATTTTCGTCCTCACTAGACTTATTCTTGTCCAATTAGGGTTTTAACCAATCTTGTGCATCGAATAGGTGTGTTTGTGTCACTGGATGAACATTGAGGTCATTTTCTTCCTCCCTATGCTCATTCTTTTCCAATTAGGGTTTTTAAACAATCTTGTGCATCGAATAAGTTCGTGTGTGTCGTTGGTCAAACATTTAGGTCATTTTCATCCTCCCTACAGTTGATATTGTCCAATTAGGGTTTTTAACAAATCTTGTGCATCCAATAGGTGTGTTTGTGTCCTTGGATGAGCATTTAGGTCATTTTCGTCCTCCCTACACTTAATCTTGTCCAATTAGGGTTTTTAACCAATCCTGTGCATCTAATAGGTGTGTTTGTGTCATTGGATGACATTTAGGTCATTTTCGTCCACCGTAAACTTATTTAGGTCCAATTAGAGTTTTTAGCCAATCTTGTGCATCAAATAGGTGTGTTTGTGTCATTGGTTGAACATTTAAGTCATTTTCGTCCTCTCTACACTTAATCTTGTCCAATTAGGGTTTTTAACCCATCTTGTGCATCCAATAGGTGTGTTTGTGTCATTGGACGATCATTTAGGTCATTTTCGTCCTCCCTAGGCTCATTCTTGTCCAATTAGGGTTTTTAACCAATCTTGTGCATCAAATTAGTTCGTTTGTGTCATTGGATGAATATTTAGGTCATTTTCGTCCTCCACACACTTAATCTTGTCCAATCAGGGTTTTCACCAATCTTGTGCATCCAATAGGTGTTTTTGTGTCGTTGGATGAACATCAAGTCATTTTCGTCCTCCCTAGGGTAATTCTTGTCCAATTAGGGTTTTTACCAATCTTGTGCGTCCAATAGGTGTGTTTGTGTCGTTGGATGAACATTTAGGTCATTTTCGTCCTCGCTAGGCTTATTCTTGTCCACTTATGGTTTTTAACCAATCTTGTGCATCGAATACAATTGTTTGTGTCATTGGACGAACATTTAGGTCATTTTTGTCCTCCCTACACTTAATCTTGTCGAATTAAAGTTTTTAACCAATCTTGTGCATCCAATAGGTGTGTTTGTGTCATTGGATGAACATTTCGGTCATTTTCATCCTCCCAAGGATTATTCTTGTCCAATTAGGATTTCTAACTAATCTTGTGCATCCAATAGGTGTGTTTGTGTCATTGGATGAACATTTAGGACATTTTCGTCCTCGCTAGACTTATTCTTGTCCATTTAGGGTTTTAACCAATCTTGTGCATCGAATAGGTGTGTTTGTGTCACTGGATGAACATTTAGGTCATTTTCTTCCTCCCTATGCTCATTCTTTTTCAATTAGGGTTTTTAAACAATCTTGTGCATCGAATAAGTTCGTGTGTGTCGTTGGTCGAACATTTAGGTCATTTTCATCCTCCCTACAGTTGATATTGTCCAATTAGGGTTTTTAGCTAATCTTGTGCTTCCAATAGGTGTGTTTGTGTCCTTGGATGAGCATTTAGGTGATTTTCGTCCTCCCTACACTTAATCTTGTCCAATTAGGGTTTTTAACCAATCTTGTGCATCTAATAGGCGTGTTTGTGTCATTGGACGATCATTTAGGACATTTTCTTCCTCCCTAGACTTATTCTTGTCCAATTAGGGTTTTAACCCATCTTGTGCATCGAATTGGAGTGTTTGTGTCATTGGTTGAACATTTAAGTCATTTTCGTCCTCCGTAGGCTTATTCTTGTCGATTTAGGGTTTTTAACGAATCTTTTGCATCCAATAGGTATGTTTGTGTCATTGGACGATCATTTGGGTCATTTTCTTCCTCCCTAGGCTTATTCTTGTCCAATTTGGGTTTTTAACCAATCTTGTGCATCGAATTAGTTCGTTTGTGTCATTGGATGAACATTTAGGTCATTTTCGTCCTCCACACACTTAATCTTGTCCAATTTGGGATTTTAACCAATCTTGTGCATCCAATAGGTGTGTTTGTGTCGTTGGATGAACATTTAGGTCATTTTCGTTCTGCCTAGGGTAACTCTTGTCCAATTAGGGTTTTTACCAATCTTGTGCATCCAATAGGTGTGTTTGTGTCATTGGATGAACATTTAGGTCATTTTCGTCCTCGCTAGGATTATTCTTGTACAATTAGGATTTGTAACAAATCTTTTGCATTTAATAGATGTGTTTGTGTCATTAGATGAACATTTAGGACATTTTCGTCCTCCCTAGACTTATTTTTGTCCAATTAGGGTTTTAACCAATCTTGTGCATCGAATAGGTGTGTTTGTGTGACTGGATGAACATTTAGGTCATTTTCTTCCTCCCTATGCTCATTCTTTTTCAATTAGGGTTTTTAAACAATCTTGTGCATCGAATAAGTTCGTGTGTGTCGTTGGTCGAACATTTAGGTCATTTTCATCCTCCCTACAGTTGATATTGTCCAATTAGGGTTTTTAGCTAATCTTGTGCTTCCAATAGGTGTGTTTGTGTCCTTGGATGAGCATTTAGGTGATTTTCGTCCTCCCTACACTTAATCTTGTCCAATTAGGGTTTTTAACCAATCTTGTGCATCTAATAGGCGTGTTTGTGTCATTGGACGATCATTTAGGACATTTTCTTCCTCCCTAGACTTATTCTTGTCCAATTAGGGTTTTAACCCATCTTGTGCATCGAATTGGAGTGTTTGTGTCATTGGTTGAACATTTAAGTCATTTTCGTCCTCCGTAGGCTTATTCTTGTCGATTTAGGGTTTTTAACGAATCTTTTGCATCCAATAGGTATGTTTGTGTCATTGGACGATCATTTGGGTCATTTTCTTCCTCCCTAGGCTTATTCTTGTCCAATTTGGGTTTTTAACCAATCTTGTGCATCGAATTAGTTCGTTTGTGTCATTGGATGAACATTTAGGTCATTTTCGTCCTCCACACACTTAATCTTGTCCAATTTGGGATTTTAACCAATCTTGTGCATCCAATAGGTGTGTTTGTGTCGTTGGATGAACATTTAGGTCATTTTCGTTCTGCCTAGGGTAACTCTTGTCCAATTAGGGTTTTTACCAATCTTGTGCATCCAATAGGTGTGTTTGTGTCATTGGATGAACATTTAGGTCATTTTCGTCCTCGCTAGGCTTAATCTTGTCCAGTTATGGTTTTTAACCAATCTTGTGCATCGAATACAATTGTTTGTGTCATTGGATGAACATTTAGGTCATTTTTGTCCTCCCAACACTTAATCTTGTCGAATTAGGGTTTTTAACCAATCTTGTGCATCCAATAGGCGTGTTTGTGTCATTGGATGAACATTTCGGTTATTTTCTTCTTCCCAAGGATTATTCTTGTCAAATTAGGATTTGTAACTAATCTGGTGCATCCAATAGGTGTGTTTGTGTCATTGGATGAACATTTAGGACATTTTCGTCCTCCCTAGACTTATTCTTGTCCAATTAGGGTTTTAACCAATCTTGTGCATCGAATAGGTGTGTTTGTGTCACTGGATGAACATTTAGGTCATTTTCTTCCTCCCTATGCTCATTCTTTTCCAATTAGGGTTTTTAAACAATCTTGTGCATCGAATAAGTTCGTGTGTGTCGTTGGTCGAACATTTAGGTCATTTTCATCCTCCCTACAGTTGATATTGTCCAATTAGGGTTTTTAACTAATATTGTGCATCCGATAGGTGTGTTTGTGTCCTTGGATGAGCATTTAGGTCATTTTCGTCCTCCCTACACTTAATCTTGTCCAATTAGGGTTTTTAACCAATCCTGTGCATCTAATAGGTGTGTTTGTGTCATTGGATGACATTTGGGTCATTTTCATCTACCATAAACTTATTTAGGTCCAATTAGAGTTTTTAGCCAATCTTGTGCATCAAATAGGTGTGTTTGTGTCATTGGTTGAACATTTAAGTCATTTTCGTCCTCTCTACACTTAATCTTGTCCAATTAGGGTTTTTAACCCATCTTGTGCATCCAATAGGTGTGTTTGTGTCATTGGACGATCATTTAGGTCATTTTCGTCCTCCCTAGGCTTATTCTTGTCCAATTAGGGTTTTTAACCAATCTTGTGCATCAAATTAGTTCGTTTGTGTCATTGGATGAACATTTAGGTCATTTTCGTCCTCCACACACTTAATCTTGTCCAATTAGGGTTTTCACCAATCTTGTGCATCCAATAGGTGTTTTTGTGTCATTGGATGAACATTAAGTCATTTTCGTCCTCCCTAGGGTAATTCTTGTCCAATTAGGGTTTTTACCAATCTTGTGCATCCAATAGGTGTGTTTGTGTCGTTGGATGAACAGTTAGGTCATTTTCGTCCTCGCTAGGCTTATTCTTGTCCACTTATGGTTTTTAACCTATCCTGTGCATCGAATACCATTGTTTGTGTCATTGGACGAACATTTAGGTCATTTTTGTCCTCCCTACACTTAATCTTGTCGAATTAAAGTTTTAAACCAATCTTGTGCATCCAATAGGTGTGTTTGTGTCATTGGATGAACATTTCGGTCATTTTCATCCTCCCAAGGATTATTCTTGTCCAATTAGGATTTCTAACTAATCTTGTGCATCCAATAGGTGTGTTTGTGTCATTGGATGAATATTTAGCACATTTTCGTCCTCGCTAGACTTATTCTTGTCCATTTAGGGTTTTAACCAATCTTGTGCATCGAATAGGTGTGTTTGTGTCACTGGATGAACATTTAGGTCATTTTTTTCCTCCCTATGCTCATTCTTTTTCAATTAGGGTTTTTAAACAATCTTGTGCATCGAATAAGTTCGTGTGTGTCGTTGGTCGAACATTTAGGTCATTTTCATCCTCCCTACAGTTGATATTGTCCAATTAGGGTTTTTAGCTAATCTTGTGCTTCCAATAGGTGTGTTTGTGTCCTTGGATGAGCATTTAGGTGATTTTCGTCCTCCCTACACTTAATCTTGTCCAATTAGGGTTTTTAACCAATCTTGTGCATCTAATAGGCGTGTTTGTGTCATTGGACGATCATTTAGGACATTTTCTTCCTCCCTAGACTTATTCTTGTCCAATTAGGGTTTTAACCCATCTTGTGCATCGAATTGGAGTGTTTGTGTCATTGGTTGAACATTTAAGTCATTTTCGTCCTCCGTAGGCTTATTCTTGTCGATTTAGGGTTTTTAACGAATCTTTTGCATCCAATAGGTATGTTTGTGTCATTGGACGATCATTTAGGTCATTTTCTTCCTCCCTAGGCTTATTCTTGTCCAATTTGGGTTTTTAACCAATCTTGTGCATCGAATTAGTTCGTTTGTGTCATTGGATGAACATTTAGGTCATTTTCGTCCTCCACACACTTAATCTTGTCCAATTTGGGATTTTAACCAATCTTGTGCATCCAATAGGTGTGTTTGTGTCGTTGGATGAACATTTAGGTCATTTTCGTTCTGCCTAGGGTAACTCTTGTCCAATTAGGGTTTTTACCAATCTTGTGCATCCAATAGGTGTGTTTGTGTCATTGGATGAACATTTAGGTCATTTTCGTGCTCGCTAGGATTATTCTTGTCCAATTTGTATTTGTAACTAATCTTTTGCATTTAATAGATGTGTTTGCGTCAATGGATGAACATTTAGGACCTTTTCGTCCTCCCTAGACTTATTTTTGTCTAATTAGGGTTTTAACCAATCTTGTGCATCGAATAGGTGTGTTTGTGTGACTGGATGAACATTGAGGTCATTTTCTTCCTCCCTATGCTCATTCTTTTCCAATTAGGGTTTTTAAACAATCTTGTGCATCGAATAAGTTCGTGTGTGTCGTTTGTCGAACATTTAGGTCATTTTCATCCTCCCTACAGTTGATATTGTCCAATTAGGGTTTTTAGCTAATCTTGTGCTTCCAATAGGTGTGTTTGTGTCCTTGGATGAGCATTTAGGCCATTTTCGTTCTCCCTACACTTAATCTTGTCCAATTAGGGTTTTTAACCAATCTTGTGCATCTAATAGGTGTATTTGTGTCATTGGATGACATTTAGGTCATTTTCGTCCACCATAAGCTTATTCAGGTCCAATTAGAGTTTTTAGCCAATCTTGTGCATCGAATAGGTGTGTTTGTGTCATTGGTTGAACATTTAAGTCATTTTCGTCCTCTCTACACTTAATGTTGTCCAATTAGGGTTTTTAACCCATCTTGTGCATCCAATAGGTATGTTTGTGTCACTGGACGATCATTTAGGTCATTTTCGTCCTCCCTACGCTTATTCATGTCCAATTAGGGTTTTTAACCAATCTTGTGCATCGAATTAGTTCGTTTGTGTCATTGGATGAACATTTAGGTCATTTTCGTCCTCCACACACTTAATCTTGTCAAATTAGAAATTTTAACCAATCTTGTGCATCCAATAGGTGTGTTTGTGTCATTGGATGAACATTTAGGTCATTTTCGTCCTCCTTAGGATAATTCTTGTCCAATTAGGGTTTTAACCAATCTTGTGCATCGAATAGGTGTGTTTGTGTCACTGGATGAACATCTAGGTCATTTTCGTCCTCCCTATGCTCATTCTTTTCCAATTAGGGTTTTTAAACAATCTTATGCATCCAATAAGTTCGTGTGTGTTGTTGGATGAACATTTATGTCATTTTCATCCTCCCTACAGGTGATATTGTCCAATTAAGGTTTTACTCTAATCTGGTGCATCCAATAGGTGTGTTTGTGTCGTTGGATGAACCTTTCGGTCATTTTCGTCCTCTCTACACTTAACCAATCTACTGCATCCAATAGGTGTGTTTGTGTCGTTGGATGAACATTTAGGTCATTTTCGTCCTCCCTAGGGTAATTCTTGTCCAATTAGGGTTTTTACCAATCTTGTGCATCCAATAATAGGTGTGTTTGTGTCATAGGATGAACATTTAGGTCATTTTTGTCCTCCCAACACTTAATCTTGTCGAATTAGGGTTTTTAACCAATCTTGTGCATCCAATAGGCGTGTTTGTGTCATTGGATGAACATTTCGGTTATTTTCATCCTCCCAAGGATTATTCTTGTCAAATTAGGATTTGTAACTAATCTGGTGCATCCAATAGGTGTGTTTGTGTCATTGGATGAACATTTAGGACATTTTCGTCCTCACTAGACTTATTCTTGTCCAATTAGGGTTTTAACCAATCTTGTGCATCGAATAGGTGTGTTTGTGTCACTGGATGAACATTGAGGTCATTTTCTTCCTCCCTATGCTCATTCTTTTCCAATTAGGGTTTTTAAACAATCTTGTGCATCGAATAAGTTCGTGTGTGTCGTTGGTCAAACATTTAGGTCATTTTCATCCTCCCTACAGTTGATATTGTCCAATTAGGGTTTTTAACAAATCTTTTGCATCCAATAGGTGTGTTTGTGTCCTTGGATGAGCATTTAGGTCATTTTCGTCCTCCCTACACTTAATCTTGTCCAATTAGGGTTTTTAACCAATCCTGTGCATCTAATAGGTGTGTTTGTGTCATTGGATGACATTTAGGTCATTTTCGTCCACTGTAAACTTATTTAGGTCCAATTAGAGTTTTTAGCCAATCTTGTGCATCAAATAGGTGTGTTTGTGTCATTGGTTGAACATTTAAGTCATTTTCGTCCTCTCTACACTTAATCTTGTCCAATTAGGGTTTTTAACCCATCTTGTGCATCCAATAGGTGTGTTTGTGTCATTGGACGATCATTTAGGTCATTTTCGTCCTCCCTAGGCTCATTCTTGTCCAATTAGGGTTTTTAACCAATCTTGTGCATCAAATTAGTTCGTTTGTGTCATTGGATGAATATTTAGGTCATTTTCGTCCTCCACACACTTAATCTTGTCCAATCAGGGTTTTCACCAATCTTGTGCATCCAATAGGTGTTTTTGTGTCGTTGGATGAACATCAAGTCATTTTCGTCCTCCCTAGGGTAATTCTTGTCCAATTAGGGTTTTTACCAATCTTGTGCGTCCAATAGGTGTGTTTGTGTCATTGGATGAACATTTAGGTCATTTTCGTCCTCGCTAGGCTTATTCTTGTCCACTTATGGTTTTTAACCAATCTTGTGCATCGAATACAATTGTTTGTGTCATTGGACGAACATTTAGGTCATTTTTGTCCTCCCTACACTTAATCTTGTCGAATTAAAGTTTTTAACCAATCTTGTGCATCCAATAGGTGTGTTAGTGTCATTGGATGAACATTTCGGTCATTTTCATCCTCCCAAGGATTATTCTTGTCCAATTAGGATTTCTAACTAATCTTGTGCATCCAATAGGTGTGTTTGTGTCATTGGATGAACATTTAGGACATTTTCGTCCTCGCTAGACTTATTCTTGTCCATTTAGGGTTTTAACCAATCTTGTGCATCGAATAGGTGTGTTTGTGTCACTGGATGAACATTTAGGTCATTTTCTTCCTCCCTATGCTCATTCTTTTCCAATTAGGGTTTTTAAACAATCTTGTGCATCGAATTAGTTCGTGTGTATCGTTGGTCGAACATTTAGTTTATTTTCACCCTCCCTACAGTTGATATTGTCCAATTAGGGTTTTTAACTAATCTTGGGCATCCAATAGGTGTGTTTGTGTCCTTGGATGAGCATTTAGGTAATTTTCTTCCTCCCTACACTTAATCTAGTCGAATTAGGGTTTTTAACCAATCTTGTGCATCTAATAGGTGTGTTTGTGTCATTGGATGACATTTAGGTCATTTTCGTCCACCATAAGCTTATTCAGAGCCAATTACGATTTTTAGCCAATCATGTGCATCGAGTAGGTGGGTTTGTATCATTGGTTGAACCTTTAGGTCATTTTCGTCCTCTATACCCTTAATCTTGTCCAATTAGGGTTTTTAACCCATCTTGTGCATCCAATAGGTGTGTTTGTGTCATTGGACGAACATTTAGGTCATTTTTGTCCTCCCTACACTTAATCTTGTCCAATTAGAGTTTTTAACCAATCTTGTGCATCGAATAGGTGTGTTTGTGTCACTGGATGAACATTTAGGTCATTTTCGTCCTCCGTATTCTCATTCTTTTCCAATTAGGGTTTTTAAACAATCTTGTGCATCCAATAAGATCGTGTGTGTTGTTGGATGAACAGTTAGGTCATTTTCATCCTCCCTACAGTTGATATTGTCCAATTAAGGTTTTAAACTAATCTTGTGAATCCAATAGGTGTGTTTGTGTCATTGGTTGAACCTTTAGGTCATTTTCGTCCTCTCTACACTTAATCTTGTCCAATTAGGGTTTTTAACCCATCTTGTGCATCCAATAGGTTTGTTTGTGTCATTGGACGATCATTTAGGTCATTTTCGTCCTCCCTATGCTCATTCTTTTCCAATTAGGGTTTTTAAACAATCTTGTGCATCGAATAAGTTCGTGTGTATCGTTGGTCGAACATTTAGGTCATTTTC
>JBBPBS010000714.1:41814-55922 GCA_037974835.1 Cicer judaicum
TGTCATTCGATGACATTTAGGTCATTTTCGTCCACCATAAGCTTATTCAGAGCCAATTACGATTTTTAGCCAATCATGTGCATCGAATAGGTGGGTTTGTATCATTGGTTGAACCTTTAGGTCATTTTCGTCCTCTATACCCTTAATCTTGTCCAATTAGGGTTTTTAACCCATCTTGTGCATCGAATAGGTGGGTTTGTGTCCTTGGATGAGCATTTAGGTCATTTTCATTCTCGCTAGGCTTATTCTTGTGCAGTTATGGTTTTTAACCAATCTTGTGCATCCAATAGGTGTGTTTGTGTCGTTGGATAAACGTTTAGTCTATTTTCGTCCTCCCTAGGGTAATTCTTGTCCAATTAGGGTTTTTACCAATCTTGTGCATCCAATAGGTGTGTTTGTGTCGTTCGATGAACATTTTGGTCATTTTCGTCCTCGCTAGGCTTATTCTTGTCCAGTTATGGTTTTTAACCAATCTTGTGCATCAAATACAATTGTTTGTGTCATTGGATGAACATTTAGGTCATTTTTGTCCTCCCTACACTTAATCTTGTCCAATTAGAGTTTTTAACCCATCGTGTGCATCCAATTGGTGTGTTTGTGTCATTGGATGAACATTTCGGTCATTTTCATCCTCCCAAGGATTATACTTGTCCAATTAGGATTTGTAACTAATCTTGTGCATCCAATAGGTGTGTTTGTGTCATTGGATGAACATATAGGACATTTTCGTCCTCCCTAGACTTATTCTTGTCCAATTAGGGTTTAAACCAATCTTGTGCATCGAATACGTGTGTTTGTGTCACAGGATGAATATTTAGGTCATTTTCTTCCTCCCTATGCTCATTTTCATCCTCCCTACAGTTGATATTGTCCAATTAGGGTTTTTAACTAATCTTGTGCATCCAATAGGTGTGTTTGTGTCCTTGGTTGAGCATTTAGGTGATTTTCGTCCTCCCTACACTTAATCTTGTCCAATTAGGGTTTTTAACCAATCTTGTGCATCTAATAGGTGTGTTTGTGTCATTGGACGATCATTTAGGACATTTTCGTCCTCCCTAGACTTATTCTTGTCCAATTAGGGTTTTAACCCATCTTGTGCATCGAATTGGAGTGTTTGTGTCATTGGTTGAACATTTAAGTCATTTTCGTCCTCCGTAGGCTTATTCTTGTCCATTTAGGGTTTTTAACTAATCTTTTGCATCCAATAGGTATGTTTGTGTCATTGGACGATCATTTAGGTCATTTTCTTCCTCCCTAGGCTTATTCTTGTCCAATTTGGGTTTTTAACCAATCTTGTGCATCAAATTAGTTCGTTTGTGTCATTGGATGAACATTTAGGTCATTTTCGTCCTCCACACACTTAATCTTGTCCAATTTGGGATTTTAACCAATCTTGTTCATCCAATAGGTGTGTTTGTGTCATTGGATGAACATTTAGGTCATTTTCGTTCTGCCTAGGGTAACTCTTGTCCAATTAGGGTTTTTACCAATCTTGTGCATCCAATAGGTGTGTTTGTGTCATTGGATGAACATTTAGGTCATTTTCGTCCTCGCTAGGATTATTTTTGTCCAATTAGGATTTGTAACTAATCTTTTGCATTTAATAGATGTGTTTGTGTCATTGGATGAACATTTAGGACATTTTCGTCCTCCCTAGACTTATTTTTGTCCAATTAGGGTTTTAACCAATCTTGTGCATCGAATAGGTGTGTTTGTGTGACTGGATGAAAATTTAGGTCATTTTCTTCCTACCTATGCTCATTCTTTTCCAATTAAGGTTTTTAAACAATCTTGTGCATCGAATAAGTTCGTGTGTGTCGTTGGTCGAACATTTAGGTCATTTTCATCCTCCCTACAGTTGATATTGTCCAATTAGGGTTTTTAGCTAATCTTGTGCTTCCAATAGGTGTGTTTGTGTCCTTGGATGAGCATTTAGGCCATTTTCGTTCTCCCTACACTTAATCTTGTCCAATTAGGGTTTTTAACCAATCTTGTGCATCTAACAGGTGTGTTTGTGTCATTGGATGACATTTAGGTCATTTTCGTCCACCATAAGCTTATTCAGGTCCAATTAGAGTTTTTAGCCAATCTTGTGCATCGAATAGGTGTGTTTGTGTCATTGATTGAACATTTAAGTCATTTTCGTCCTCTCTACACTTAACGTTGTCCAATTAGGGTTTTTAACCCATCTTGTGCATCCAATAGGTATGTTTGTGTCATTGGACGATCATTTAGGTCATTTTCGTCCTCCCGAGGCTTATTCATGTCCAATTAGGGTTTTTAACCAATCTTGTGCATCGAAATAGTTCGTTTGTGTCATTGGATGAACATTTAGGTCATTTTCGTCCTCCACACACTTAATCTTGTCAAATTAGGAATTTTAACCAATCTTGTGCATCCAATAGGTGTGTTTGTGTCATTGGATGAACAGTTAGGTCATTTTCGTTCTCCTTAGGATAATTCTAGTCCAATTAGGGTTTTAACCAATCTTGTGGATCGAATAGGTGTGTTTGTGTCACTGGATGAACATTTAGGTCATTTTCGTCCTCCCTATGCTCATTCTTTTCCAATTAGGGTTTTTAAACAATCTTGTGCATCCAATAAGTTCGTGTGTGTTGTTGGATGAACATTTATGTCATTTTCATCCTCCCTACAGTTGATATTGTCCAATTAAGGTTTTACTCTAATCAGGTGCATCCAATAGGTGTGTTTGTGTCGTTGGATGAACCTTTCGGTCATTTTCGTCCTCTCTACACTTAATCTTGTCCAATTAGGGTTTTTAACCCATCTTGTGCACCCAATATGTGTGTTTGTGTCATTGGACGATCATTTTGTTTATTTTCGTCGTCCCTAGGCTTATTCTTGTCCAATTAGGATTTGTAACTAATCTTGTGCATCGAATTAGTTCGTTTGTGTCATTGGATGAACATTAAGTCATTTTCGTCCTCCCTAGGGTAATTCTTGTCCAATTAGGGTTTTTACCAATCTTGTGCATCCAATAGGTGTGTTTGTGTCGTTGGATGAACATTTAGGTCATTTTCGTCCTCGCTAGGCTTATTCTTGTCCAGTTATGGTTTTTAACCAATCTTGTGCATCGAATACAATTGTTTGTGTCATTGGACTAACATTTAGGTCATTTTTGTCCTCCCTACACTTAATCTTGTCGAATTAAAGTTTTTAACCAATCTTGTGCATCCAATAGGTGTGTTTGTGTCATTGGATGAACATTTCGGTCATTTTCATCCTCCCAAGGATTATTCTTGTCCAATTAGGATTTCTAACTAATCTTGTGCATCCAATAGGTGTGTTTGTGTCATTGGATGAACATTTAGGACATTTTCGTCCTCGCTAGACTTATTCTTGTCCATTTAGGCTTTTAACCAATCTTGTGCATCGAATAGGTGTGTTTGTGTCACTGGATGAACATTTAGGTCATTTTCTTCCTCCCTATGCTCATTCTTTTCCAATTATGGTTTTTAAACAATCTTGTGCATCGAATAAGTTCGTGTGTGTCGTTGGTCGAACATTTAGGTCATTTTCATCCTCCCTACAGTTGATATTGTCCAATTAGGGTTTTTAGCTAATCTTGTGCTTCCAAAAGGTGTGTTTGTGTCCTTGGATGAGCATTTATGTGATTTTCGTCCTCCCTACACTTAATCTTGTCCAATTAGGGTTTTTAACCAATCTTGTGCATCTAATAGGTGTGTTTGTGTCATTGGACGATCATTTAGGACATTTTCGTCCTCCCTAGACTTATTCTTGTCCAATTAGGGTTTTAACCCATCTTGTGCATCGAATTGGAGTGTTTGTGTCATTGGTTGAACATTGAAGTCATTTTCGTCCTCCGTAGGCTTATTCTTGTCCATTTAGGGTTTTTAACGAATCTTTTGCATCCAATAGGTATGTTTGTGTCATTGGACGATCATTTAGGTCATTTTCTTCCTCCCTAGGCTTATTCTTGTCCAATTTGGGTTTTTAACCAATCTTGTGCATCGAATTAGTTCGTTTGTGTCATTGGATGAACATTTAGGTCATTTTCGTCCTCCACACACTTAATCTTGTCCAATTTGGGATTTTAACCAATCTTGTGCATCCAATAGGTGTGTTTGGGTCGTTGGATGAACATTTAGGTCATTTTCGTTCTGCCTAGGCTTACTCTTGTCCAATTAGGGTTTTTACCAATCTTGTGCATCCAATAGGTGTGTTTGTGTCATTGGATGAACATTTAGGTCATTTTCGTCCTCGCTAGGATTATTCTTGTCCAATTTGGATTTGTAACTAATCTTTTGCATTTAATAGATGTGTTTGTGTCATTGGATGAACATTTAGGATATTTTCGTCCTCCCTAGACTTATTTTTGTCCAACTAGGGTTTTAACCAATCTTGTGCATCGAATAGGTGTGTTTGTGTGACTGGATGAACATTTAGGTCATTTTCTTCCTCCCTATGATTATTCTTTTCCAATTAGGGTTTTTAAACAATCTTGTGCATCGAATAAGTTCGTGTGTGTCGTTGGTCGAATATTTAGGTCATTTTCATCCTCCCTACAGTTGATATTGTCCAATTAGGGTTTTTAGCTAATCTTGTGCTTCCAATAGGTGTGTTTGTGTCCTTGGATGAGCATTTAGGCCATTTTCGTTCTCCCTACACTTAATCTTGTCCAATTAGGGTTTTTAACCAATCTTGTGCATCTAATAGGTGTGTTTGTGTCATTGGATGACATTTAGGTCATTTTCGTCCACCATCACCTTATTTAGGTCCAATTAGAGTTTTTAGCCAATCTTGTGCATCGAATAGGTGTGTTTGTGTCATTGGTTGAACATTTAAGTCATTTTCGTCCTCTCTACACATAATGTTGTCCAATTAGGGTTTTTAACCCATCTTGTGCATCCAATAGGTATGTTTGTGTCATTGGACGATCATTTAGGTCATTTTCGTCCTCCCTAGGCTTATTCATGTCCAATTAGGGTTTTTAACCAATCTTGTGCATCGAATTAGTTCGTTTGTGTCATTGGATGAACATTTAGGTCATTTTCGTCCTCCACACACTTAATATTGTCAAATTAGGAATTTTAACCAATCTTGTGCATCCAATAGGTGTGTTTGTGTCATTGGATGAACATTTAGGTCATTTTCGTCCTGCTTAGTATAATTCTTGTCCAATTAGGGTTTTAACCAATCTTGTGCTTCCAAAAGGTGTGTTTGTGTCCTTGGATGAGCATTTATGTGATTTTCGTCCTCCCTACACTTAATCTTGTCCAATTAGGGTTTTTAACCAATCTTGTGCATCTAATAGGTGTGTTTGTGTCATTGGACAATCATTTAGGACATTTTCGTCCTCCCTAGACTTATTCTTGTCCAATTAGGGTTTTAACCCATCTTGTGCATCGAATTGGAGTGTTTGTGTCATTGGTTGAACATTTAAGTCATTTTCGTCCTCCGTAGGCTTATTCTTGTCCATTTAGGGTTTTTAACGAATCTTTTGCATCCAATAGGTATGTTTGTGTCATTGGACGATCATTTAGGTCATTTTCTTCCTCCCTAGGCTTATTCTTGTCCAATTTGGGTTTTTAACCAATCTTGTGCATCGAATTACTTCGTTTGTGTCATTGGATGAACATTTAGGTCATTTTCGTCCTCCACACACTTAATCTTGTCCAATTTGGGATTTTAACCAATCTTGTGCATCCAATAGGTGTGTTTGTGTCGTTGGATGAACATTTAGGTCATTTTCGTTCTGCCTAGGCTTACTCTTGTCCAATTAGGGTTTTTACCAATCTTGTGCATCCAATAGGTGTGTTTGTGTCATTGGATGAACATTTAGGTCATTTTCGTCCTCGCTAGGATTATTCTTGTCCAATTTGGATTTGTAACTAATCTTTTGCATTTAATAGATGTGTTTGTGTCATTGGATGAACATTTAGGACATTTTCGTCCTCCCTAGACTTATTTTTGTCCAACTAGGGTTTTAACCAATCTTGTGCATCGAATAGGTGTGTTTGTGTGACTGGATGAACATTTAGGTCATTTTCTTCCTCCCTATGATTATTCTTTTCCAATTAGGGTTTTTAAACAATCTTGTGCATCGAATAAGTTCGTGTGTGTCGTTGGTCGAATATTTAGGTCATTTTCATCCTCCCTACAGTTGATATTGTCCAATTAGGGTTTTTAGCTAATCTTGTGCTTCCAATAGGTGTGTTTGTGTCCTTGGATGAGCATTTAGGCCATTTTCGTTCTCCCTACACTTAATCTTGTCCAATTAGGGTTTTTAACCAATCTTGTGCATCTAATAGGTGTGTTTGTGTCATTGGATGACATTTAGGTCATTTTCGTCCACCATCACCTTATTCAGGTCCAATTAGAGTTTTTAGCCAATCTTGTGCATCGAATAGGTGTGTTTGTGTCATTGGTTGAACATTTAAGTCATTTTCGTCCTCTCTACACATAATGTTGTCCAATTAGGGTTTTTAACCCATCTTGTGCATCCAATAGGTATGTTTGTGTCATTGGACGATCATTTAGGTCATTTTCGTCCTCCCTAGGCTTATTCATGTCCAATTAGGGTTTTTAACCAATCTTGTGCATCGAATTAGTTCGTTTGTGTCATTGGATGAACATTTAGGTCATTTTCGTCCTCCACACACTTAATATTGTCAAATGAGGAATTTTAACCAATCTTGTGCATCCAATAGGTGTGTTTGTGTCATTGGATGAACATTTAGGTCATTTTCGTCCTGCTTAGTATAATTCTTGTCCAATTAGGGTTTTAACCAATCTTGTGCATCGAATAGGTTTGTTTGTGTCACTGGATGAACATTTAGGTCATTTTCGTCCTCCCTATGCTTATTCTTTTCCAATTAGGGTTTTTAAACAATCTTGTGCATCCAATAAGTTCGTGTGTGTTGTTGGATGAACATTTATGTCATTTTCATCCTCCCTACAGTTGATATTGTCCAATTAAGGTTTTACTCTAATCTGGTGCATCCAATAGGTGTTTTTGTGTCGTTGGATGAACCTTTCGGTCATTTTCGTCCTCTCTACACTTAATCTTGTCCAATTAGGGTTTTTAACCCATCTTGTGCACCCAATATGTGTGTTTGTGTCATTGGACGATCATTTAGGTCATTTTCGTCCTCCCTAGGCTTATTCTTGTCCAATTAGGATTTGTAACTAATCTTGTGCATCGAATTAGTTCGTTTGTGTCATTGGATGAACATTTAGGTCATTTTAGTCCTCCACACACTTAATCTTGTCCAATTAGGGATTGTAACCAATCTAGTGCATCCAATAGGTGTGTTTGTGTCGTTGGATGAACATTTAGGTCATTTTCGTCCTCCCTAGGGTAATTCTTGTCCAATTAGGGTTTTTACCAATCTTGTGCATCCAATAATAGGTGTGTTTGTGTCGTAGGTGGAACATTTAGGTCATTTTCGTCCTCGCTAGGCTTATTCTTGTCCAGTTATGGTTTTTAACCAATCTTGTGCATCCAATAGGTGTGTTTGTGTCATTGGATGAACATTTCGGTTATTTTCATCCTCCCAAGGATTATTCTTGTCAAATTAGGATTTGTAACTAATCTGATGCATCCAATAGGTGTGTTTGTGTCATTGGATGAACATTTAGGACATTTTCGTCCTCCCTAGACTTATTCTTGTCCAATTAGGGTTTTAACCAATCTTGTGCATCGAATAGGTGTGTTTGTGTCACTGGATGAACATTTAGGTCATTTTCTTCCTCCCTATGCTCATTCTTTTCCAGTTAGGGTTTTTAAACAATCTTGTGCATCGAATAAGTTCGTGTGTGTCGTTGGTCGAACATTTAGGTCATTTTCATCCTCCCTACAGTTGATATTGTCCAATTAGGGTTTTTAACTAATCTTGTGCATCCAATAGGTGTGTTTGTGTCCTTGGATGAGCATTTAGGTCATTTTCGTCCTCCCTACACTTAATCTTGTCCAATTAGGGTTTTTAACCAATCCTGTGCATCTAATAGGTGTGTTTGTGTCATTGGATGACATTTAGGTCATTTTCGTCCACCATAAACTTATTTAGGTCCAATTAGAGTTTTTAGCCAATCTTGTGCATCAAATAGGTGTGTTTGTGTCATTGGTTGAACATTTAAGTCATTTTCGTCCTCTCTACACTTAATCTTGTCCAATTAGGGTTTTTAACCCATCTTGTGCATCCAATAGGTGTGTTTGTGTCGTTGGACGATCATTTAGGTCATTTTCGTCCTCCCTAGGCTTAATTCTTGTCCAATTAGGGTTTTTAACCAATCTTGTGCATCAAATTAGTTCGTTTGTGTCATTGGATGAACATTTAGGTCATTTTCGTCCTCCACACACTTAATCTTGTCCAATTAGGGTTTTCACCAATCTTGTGCATCCAATAGGTGTTTTTGTGTCGTTGGATGAACATTAAGTCATTTTCGTCCTCCCTAGGGTAATTCTTGTCCAATTAGGGTTTTTACCAATCTTGTGCATCCAATAGGTGTGTTTGTGTCGTTGGATGAACATTTAGGTCATTTTCGTCCTCGCTAGGCTTATTCTTGTCCACTTATAGTTTTTAACCAATCTTGTGCATCGAATACAATTGTTTGTGTCATTGGACAAACATTTAGGTCATTTTTGTCCTCCCTACACTTAATCTTGTCGAATTAAAGTTTTTAACCAATCTTGTGCATCCAATAGGTTTGTTTGTGTCATTGGATGAACATTTAGGTCATTTTCGTCCTCCCTAGGGTAATTCTTGTCCAATTAGGGTTTTTACCAATCTTGTGCATCCAATAGGTGTGTTTGTGTCATTGGATGAACATTTAGGTCATTTTCGTCCTCGCTAGGCTTATTCTTGTCCATTTAGGGTTTTAACCAATCTTGTGCATCGAATAGGTGTGTTTGTGTCACTGCATGAACATTTAGGTCATTTTCTTCCTCTCTATGCTCATTCTTTTCCAATTAGGGTTTTTAAACAATCTTGTGCATCGAATAAGTTCGTGTGTGTCGTTTGTCGAACATTTAGGTCATTTAAACCCTCCCTACAGTTGATATTGTCCAATTAGGGTTTTTAACTAATCTTGTGCTTCCAATAGGTGTGTTCGTGTCCTTGGATGAGCATTTAGGTAATTTTCTTCCTCCCTACACTTAATCTAGTCGAATTAGGATTTTTAACCAATCTTGTGCATCTAATAGGTGTGTTTGTGTCATTCGATGACATTTAGGTCATTTTCATCCACCATAAGCTTATTCAGAGCCAATTACGATTTTTAGCCAATCATGTGCATCGAATAGGTGGGTTTGTATCATTGGTTGAACCTTTAGGTCATTTTCGTCCTCTATACCCTTAATCTTGTCCAATTAGGGTTTTTAACCCATCTTGTGCATCCAATAGGTGTGTTTGTGTCATTGGCAAACATTTAGGTCATTTTTGTCCTCCCTACACTTAATCTTGTCCAATTAGAGTTTTTAACCAATCTTGTGCATCCAATAGGTGTGTTACTGTCATTTGATGAACATTTCGGTCATTTTCATCCTCCCAAGGATTATTCTTGTCCAATTAGGATTTCTAACTAATCTGGTGCATCCAATAGGTGTGTTTGTGTCATTGGATGAACATTTAGGACATTTTCGTCCTCCCTAGACTTATTCTTGTCCAATTAGGGTTTTAACCAATCTTGTGCATCGAATAGGTGTGTTTGTGTCACTGGATGAACATTTAGGTCATTTTCGTCCTCCCTATGCTCATTCTTTTTCAATTAGGGTTTTTAAAAATCTTGTGCATCCAATAAGTTCGTGTGTGTTGTTGGATGAACATTTAGGTCATTTTCATCCTCCCTACAGTTGATATTGTCCAATTAAGGTTTTAAACTAATCTTGTGAATCCAATAGGTGTGTTTGTGTCATTGGTTGAACCTTTAGGTCATTTTCGTCCTCTCTACACTTAATCTTGTCCAATTAGGGTTTTTAACCCATCTTGTGCATCCAATAGGTTTGTTTGTGTCATTGGACGATCATTTAGGTCATTTTCGTCCTCCCTAGGCTTATTCTTGTCCTATTATGGTTTTTAACCAATCTTGTGCATCGAATTAGTTCGTTTGTGTCATTGGATGAACATTTAGGTCATTTTCTTCCTCCACACACTTAATCTTGTCCAATTAGGGATTTTAACCAATCTAGTGCATCCAATAAGTGTGTTTGTGTCGTTGGATGAACATTTAGGTCATTTTCGTCCTCCCTAGGGTAATTCTTGTCCAATTAGGGTTTTTACCAATCTTGTGCATCCAATAGGTGTGTTTGTGTCATTGGATGAACATTTAGGTCATTTTCGTCCTCGCTAGGCTTATACTTGTCCAGTTATTGTTTTTAACCAATCTTGTGCATCGAATACAATTGTTTGTGTTATTGGATGAATATTTAGGTCATTTTTGTCCTCCCTACACTTAATCTTGTCCAATTAGATTTTTTAACCAATCTTGTGCATCCAATAGGTGTGTTTGTGTCATTGGATGAACATTTTGGTCATTTTCATCCTCCCAAGGATTATTCTTGTCCAATTAGGATTTGTAACTAATCTTGTGCATTCAATAGGTGTGTTTGTGTCATTGGATGAACATTTAGGACATTTTCGTGCTCCCTAGACTTATTCTTGTCCAATTAGGGTTTTAACCAATCTTGTGCATCTAATAGGTGTGTTTGTGTCATTGGATGACATTTAGGTCATTTTCGTCCACCATAAGCTTATTCAGAGCCAATTACGATTTTTAGCCAATCATGTGCATCGAGTAGGTGGGTTTGTATCATTAGTTGAACCTTTAGGTCATTTTCGTCCTCTATACCCTTAATCTTGTCCAATTAGGGTTTTTAACCCATCTTGTGCATCCAATAGGTGTGTTTGTGTCATTGGACGAACATTTAGGTCATTTTTGTCCTCCCTACACTTAACCAATCTTGTGCATCCAATAGGTGTGTTTGTGTCATTTGATGAACATTTCGGTCATTTTCATCCTCCCAAGGATTATTCTTGTCCAATTAGGATTTCTAACTAATCTGGTGCATCCAATAGGTGTGTTTGTGTCATTGGATGAACATTTAGGTCATTTTGGTCCTCCCTAGACTTATTCTTGTCCAATTAGGGTTTTAACCAATCTTGTGCATCGAATAGGTGTGTTTGTGTCACTGGATGAACATTTAGGTCATTTTCGCCCTCCCTATTCTCATTCTTTTCCAATTACGGTTTTTAAACAATCTTGTGCATCCAATAAGTTCGTGTGTGTTGTTGGATGAACATTTAGGTCATTTTCATCCTCCCTATAGTTGATATTTTCCAATTAAGGTTTTAAACTAATCTTGTGAATCCAATAGGTGTGTTTGTGTCATTGGTTGAACCTTTAGGTCATTTTCGTCCTCTCTTCACTTAATCTTGTCCAAATAGGGTTTTTAACCCATCTTGTGCATCCAATAGGTTTGTTTGTGTCATTGGACGATCATTTAGGTCATTTTCGTCCTCCCTAGGCTTATTCTTGTCCTATTATGGTTTTTAACCAATCTTGTGCATCGAATTAGTTCGTTTGTGTCATTGGATGAACATTTAGGTCATTTTCTTCCTCCACACACTTAATGTTGTCCAATTAGGGATTTTAACCAATCTAGTGCATCCAATAGGTGTGTTTGTGTCGTTGGATGAACATTTAGGTCATTTTCATCCTCCCTAGGGTAATTCTTGTCCAATTAGGGTTTTTACCAATCTTGTGCATCCAATAGGTGTGTTTGTGTCATTGGATGAACATTTAGGACATTTTCGTCCTCCCTAGACTTATTCTTGTCCAATTAGGGTTTTAACCAATCTTGTGCATCGAATAGGTGTGTTTGTGTCATTGGATGACATTTAGGTCATTTTCGTCCACCATAAACTTATTTAGGTCCAATTAGAGTTTTTAGCCAATCTTGTGCATCAAATAGGTGTGTTTGTGTCATTGGTTGAACATTTAAGTCATTTTCGTCCTCTCTACACTTAATCTTGTCCAATTAGGGTTTTTAACCCATCTTGTGCATCCAATAGGTGTGTTTGTGTCGTTGGACGATCATTTAGGTCATTTTCGTCCTCCCTAGGCTTAATTCTTGTCCAATTAGGGTTTTTAACCAATCTTGTGCATCAAATTAGTTCGTTTGTGTCATTGGATGAACATTTAGGTCATTTTCGTCCTCCACACACTTAATCTTGTCCAATTAGGGTTTTCACCAATCTTGTGCATCCAATAGGTGTTTTTGTGTCGTTGGATGAACATTAAGTCATTTTCGTCCTCCCTAGGGTAATTCTTGTCCAATTAGGGTTTTTACCAATCTTGTGCATCCAATAGGTGTGTTTGTGTCGTTGGATGAACATTTAGGTCATTTTCGTCCTCGCTAGGCTTATTCTTGTCCACTTATAGTTTTTAACCAATCTTGTGCATCGAATACAATTGTTTGTGTCATTGGACAAACATTTAAGTCATTTTTGTCCTCCCTACACTTAATCTTGTCGAATTAAAGTTTTTAACCAATCTTGTGCATCCAATAGGTTTGTTTGTGTCATTGGATGAACATTTAGGTCATTTTCGTCCTCCCTAGGGTAATTCTTGTCCAATTAGGGTTTTTACCAATCTTGTGCATCCAATAGGTGTGTTTGTGTCATTGGATGAACATTTAGGTCATTTTCGTCCTCGCTAGGCTTATTCTTGTCCATTTAGGGTTTTAACCAATCTTGTGCATCGAATAGGTGTGTTTGTGTCACTGCATGAACATTTAGGTCATTTTCTTCCTCTCTATGCTCATTCTTTTCCAATTAGGGTTTTTAAACAATCTTGTGCATCGAATAAGTTCGTGTGTGTCGTTTGTCGAACATTTAGGTCATTTAAACCCTCCCTACAGTTGATATTGTCCAATTAGGGTTTTTAACTAATCTTGTGCTTCCAATAGGTGTGTTCGTGTCCTTGGATGAGCATTTAGGTAATTTTCTTCCTCCCTACACTTAATCTAGTCGAATTAGGATTTTTAACCAATCTTGTGCATCTAATAGGTGTGTTTGTGTCATTCGATGACATTTAGGTCATTTTCATCCACCATAAGCTTATTCAGAGCCAATTACGATTTTTAGCCAATCATGTGCATCGAATAGGTGGGTTTGTATCATTGGTTGAACCTTTAGGTCATTTTCGTCCTCTATACCCTTAATCTTGTCCAATTAGGGTTTTTAACCCATCTTGTGCATCCAATAGGTGTGTTTGTGTCATTGGCAAACATTTAGGTCATTTTTGTCCTCCCTACACTTAATCTTGTCCAATTAGAGTTTTTAACCAATCTTGTGCATCCAATAGGTGTGTTACTGTCATTTGATGAACATTTCGGTCATTTTCATCCTCCCAAGGATTATTCTTGTCCAATTAGGATTTCTAACTAATCTGGTGCATCCAATAGGTGTGTTTGTGTCATTGGATGAACATTTAGGACATTTTCGTCCTCCCTAGACTTTTTCTTGTCCAATTAGGGTTTTAACCAATCTTGTGCATCGAATAGGTGTGTTTGTGTCACTGGATGAACATTTAGGTCATTTTCGTCCTCCCTATGCTCATTCTTTTTCAATTAGGGTTTTTAAAAATCTTGTGCATCCAATAAGTTCGTGTGTGTTGTTGGATGAACATTTAGGTCATTTTCATCCTCCCTACAGTTGATATTGTCCAATTAAGGTTTTAAACTAATCTTGTGAATCCAATAGGTGTGTTTGTGTCATTGGTTGAACCTTTAGGTCATTTTCGTCCTCTCTACACTTAATCTTGTCCAATTAGGGTTTTTAACCCATCTTGTGCATCCAATAGGTTTGTTTGTGTCATTGGACGATCATTTAGGTCATTTTCGTCCTCCCTAGGCTTATTCTTGTCCTATTATGGTTTTTAACCAATCTTGTGCATCGAATTAGTTCGTTTGTGTCATTGGATGAACATTTAGGTCATTTTCTTCCTCCACACACTTAATCTTGTCCAATTAGGGATTTTAACCAATCTAGTGCATCCAATAAGTGTGTTTGTGTCGTTGGATGAACATTTAGGTCATTTTCGTCCTCCCTAGGGTAATTCTTGTC
>JBBPBS010000714.1:55932-71404 GCA_037974835.1 Cicer judaicum
GGTTTTTAAACAATCTTGTGCATCCAATAAGTTCGTGTGTGTTGTTGGATGAACATTTAGGTCATTTTCATCCTCCCTATAGTTGATATTTTCCAATTAAGGTTTTAAACTAATCTTGTGAATCCAATAGGTGTGTTTGTGTCATTGGTTGAACCTTTAGGTCATTTTCGTCCTCTCTTCACTTAATCTTGTCCAAATAGGGTTTTTAACCCATCTTGTGCATCCAATAGGTTTGTTTGTGTCATTGGACGATCATTTAGGTCATTTTCGTCCTCCCTAGGCTTATTCTTGTCCTATTATGGTTTTTAACCAATCTTGTGCATCGAATTAGTTCGTTTGTGTCATTGGATGAACATTTAGGTCATTTTCTTCCTCCACACACTTAATGTTGTCCAATTAGGGATTTTAACCAATCTAGTGCATCCAATAGGTGTGTTTGTGTCGTTGGATGAACATTTAGGTCATTTTCATCCTCCCTAGGGTAATTCTTGTCCAATTAGGGTTTTTACCAATCTTGTGCATCCAATACGTGTGTTTGTGTCATTGGATGAACATTTAGGACATTTTCGTCCTCCCTAGACTTATTCTTGTCCAATTAGGGTTTTAACCAATCTTGTGCATCGAATAGGTGTGTTTGTGTCACTGGATGAACATTTAGGTCATTTTCGTCCTCCCTATGCTCATTCTTTTCCAATTAGGGTTTTTAAAAATCTTGTGCATCCAATAAGTTCGTGTGTGTTGTTGGCTGAACATTTAGGCCATTTTCATCTTCCCTACAGTTGATATTGTCCAATTAAGGTTTTAAACTAATCTTGTGAATCCAATAGGTGTGTTTGTGTCATTGGTTGAACCTTTAGGTCATTTTCGTCCTCTCTACACTTAATCTTGTCCAATTAGGGTTTTTAACCCATCTTGTGCATCCAATAGGTTTGTTTGTGTCATTGGACGATCATTTAGGTCATTTTCGTCCTCCCTAGGCTTATTCTTGTCCTATTATGGTTTTTAACCAATCTTGTGCATCGAATTAGTTCGTTTGTGTCATTGGATGAACATTTAGGTCATTTTCTTCCTCCACACACTTAATCTTGTCCAATTAGGGATTTTAACCAATCTAGTGCATCCAATAAGTGTGTTTGTGTCGTTGGATGAACATTTAGGTCATTTTCGTCCTCCCTAGGGTAATTCTTGTCTAATTAGGGTTTTTACCAATCTTGTGCATCCAATAGGTGTGTTTGTGTCATTGGATGAACATTTAGGTCATTTTCGTCCTCGCTAGGCTTATACTTGTCCAGTTATTGTTTTTAACCAATCTTGTGCATCGAATACAATTGTTTGTGTTATTGGATGAATATTTAGGTCATTTTTGTCCTCCCTACACTTAATCTTGTCCAATTAGATTTTTTAACCAATCTTGTGCATCCAATAGGTGTGTTTGTGTCATTGGATGAACATTTTGGTCATTTTCATCCTCCCAAGGATTATTCTTGTCCAATTAGGATTTGTAACTAATCTTGTGCATTCAATAGGTGTGTTTGTGTCATTGGATGAACATTTAGGACATTTTCGTGCTCCCTAGACTTATTCTTGTCCAATTAGGGTTTTAACCAATCTTGTGCATCTAATAGGTGTGTTTGTGTCATTGGATGACATTTAGGTCATTTTCGTCCACCATAAGCTTATTCAGAGCCAATTACGATTTTTAGCCAATCATGTGCATCGAGTAGGTGGGTTTGTATCATTAGTTGAACCTTTAGGTCATTTTCGTCCTCTATACCCTTAATCTTGTCCAATTAGGGTTTTTAACCCATCTTGTGCATCCAATAGGTGTGTTTGTGTCATTGGACGAACATTTAGGTCATTTTTGTCCTCCCTACACTTAACCAATCTTGTGCATCCAATAGGTGTGTTTGTGTCATTTGATGAACATTTCGGTCATTTTCATCCTCCCAAGGATTATTCTTGTCCAATTAGGATTTCTAACTAATCTGGTGCATCCAATAGGTGTGTTTGTGTCATTGGATGAACATTTAGGTCATTTTGGTCCTCCCTAGACTTATTCTTGTCCAATTAGGGTTTTAACCAATCTTGTGCATCGAATAGGTGTGTTTGTGTCACTGGATGAACATTTAGGTCATTTTCGCCCTCCCTATTCTCATTCTTTTCCAATTAGGGTTTTTAAACAATCTTGTGCATCCAATAAGTTCGTGTGTGTTGTTGGATGAACATTTAGGTCATTTTCATCCTCCCTATAGTTGATATTTTCCAATTAAGGTTTTAAACTAATCTTGTGAATCCAATAGGTGTGTTTGTGTCATTGGTTGAACCTTTAGGTCATTTTCGTCCTCTCTTCACTTAATCTTGTCCAAATAGGGTTTTTAACCCATCTTGTGCATCCAATAGGTTTGTTTGTGTCATTGGACGATCATTTAGGTCATTTTCGTCCTCCCTAGGCTTATTCTTGTCCTATAATGGTTTTTAACCAATCTTGTGCATCGAATTAGTTCGTTTGTGTCATTGGATGAACATTTAGGTCATTTTCTTCCTCCACACACTTAATGTTGTCCAATTAGGGATTTTAACCAATCTAGTGCATCCAATAGGTGTGTTTGTGTCGTTGGATGAACATTTAGGACATTTTCGTCCTCCCTAGACTTATTCTTGCCCAATTAGGGTTTTAACCAATCTTGTGCATCGAATAGGTGTGTTTGTGTCACTGGATGAACATTTAGGTCATTTTCGTCCTCCCTATGCTCATTCTTTTCCAATTAGGGTTTTTAAAAATCTTGTGCATCCAATAAGTTCGTGTGTGTTGTTGGCTGAACATTTAGGCCATTTTCATCTTCCCTACAGTTGATATTGTCCAATTAAGGTTTTAAACTAATCTTGTGAATCCAATAGGTGTGTTTGTGTCATTGGTTGAACCTTTAGGTCATTTTCGTCCTCTCTACACTTAATCTTGTCCAATCAGGGTTTTTAACCCATCTTGTGCATCCAATAGGTTTGTTTGTGTCATTGGACGATCATTTAGGTCATTTTCCTCCTCCCTAGGCTTATTCTTGTCCAATTATGGTTTTTAACCAATCTTGTGCATCGAATTAGTTCGTTTGTGTCATTGGATGAACATTTAGGTCATTTTCTTCCTCCACACACTTAATCTTGTCCAATTAGGGATTTTAACCAATCTAGTGCATCCAATAGGTGTGTTTGTGTAGTTGGATAAACATTTAGGTCATTTTCGTCCTCCCTAGGGTAATTCTTGTCCAATTAGGGTTCTTACCAATCTTGTGCATCCAATAGGTGTGTTTGTGTCATCGGATGAACATTTAGGTCATTTTCGTCCTCCCTACACTTAATCTTCTCCAATTAGAGTTTTTAACCAATCTTGTGCATCCAATAGGTGTGTTTGTGTCATTGGATGAACATTTTGGTCATTTTCATCCTCCCAAGGATTATTCTTGTCCAATTAGGATTTGTAACTAATCTTGTGCATTCAATAGGTGTGTTTGTGTCATTGGATGAACATTTAGGACATTTTCGTGCTCCCTAGACTTATTCTTGTCCAATTAGGGTTTTAACCAATCTTGTGCATCTAATAGGTGTGTTTGTGTCATTGGAGTACATTTAGGTCATTTTCGTCCACCATAAGCTTATTCAGGTCCATTTAGAGTTTTTAGCCAATCTTGTGCATCAAATAGGTGTGTTTGTGTCATTGGTTGAACATTTAAGTCATTTTCGTCCTCTCTACACTTAATCTTGTCCAATTACGGTTTTTAACCCATCTTGTGCATCCAATAGGTATGTTTGTGTCATTGGACGATCATTTAGGTCATTTTTGTCCTCCCTAAGGCTTATTCTTGTCCAATTAGGGTTTTTAAGCAATCTTGTGCATCTAATAGGTGTGTTTGTGTCATTGGATGACATTTAAGTCATTTTCGTCCACCATAATCTTATTCAGGTCCAATTACGGTTATTAGCGAGTCTTGTGCATCGAATAGGTGTGTTTGTGTCATTGGTTGAACCTTTAGGTCATTTTCGTCCTCTCTACACTTAATCTTGTCCAATTAAGGTTTTTAACCCATCTTCTGCATCCAATAGGTGTGTTTGTGTCATTGGACGATCATTTAGGTCATTTTCGTCCTCCCTAGGCTTATTCTTGTCCAATTAGGGTTTTTAACGAATCTTGTGCATCGAATTAGATCGTTTGTGTCATTGGATGAACATTTAGGTCATTTTCGTCCTCCACACACTAATTGTTGTCCAATTAGGGTTTTTACCAATCTTGTGCATCCAATAGGTGTGTTTGTGTCATTGGATGAACATTTAGGTAATTTTCGTCCTCGCTAGGCTTATTCTTGTCTAGTGACGGTTTTTAACCAATCTTGTGCATCGAATACAATTGTTTGTGTCATTGGATGAACATTTAAGTCATTTTTGTTCTCCCTACACTTAATCTTGTCCAATTAGAGTTTTTAACCAATCTTGTGCATCCAATAGGTGTGTTTGTGTCATTGGATCAACATTTCGGTCATTTTGATCCTCCCAACGATTATTCTTGTCCAATTAGGATTTGTAACTAATGTTGTGCATCCAATAGGTGTGTTTGTGTCATTGGATGAACATTTAGGACATTTTCGTCCTCCCTAGACTTATTAATGTCCAATTAGGGTTTTAACCAATCTTGTGCATCGAATAGGTGTGTTTGTGTCACTGGATGAACATTTAGGTCATTTTCTTCCTCCCTATGCTCATTCATTTCCAATTAGGGTTTTTAAACAATCTTGTGCATCGAATAAGTTTGTGTGTGTCGTTGGTCGAACATTTAGGTCATTTTCATCCTCCCTACAGTTGATATTGTCCAATTAGGGTTTTTAACTAATCTTGTGCATCCAATAGGTGTGTTTGTGTCCTTGGATGAGCATTTAGGTCATTTTCGTCCTCCCTACACTTAATCTTGTCCAATTAGGGTTTTTAACCAATCTTGTGCATCTAATAGGTGTGTTTGTGACATTGGATGAGATTTAGGTCATTTTCGTCCACCATAAGCTTATTCAGGTCAAATTAGAGTTTTTAGCCAATCTTGTGAATCGAATAGGTGTGTTTGTGTCATTGGTTGAACATTTAAGTCATTTTCATCCTCTCTACACTAAATCTTGTCCAATTAGGGTTTTTAACCCATCTTGTGCATCCAATAGGTATGTTTGTGTCATTGGACGATCATTTAGGTCATTTTCGTCCTCCCTAGGCTTATTCTTGTCAAATTAGGGTTTTTAACCAATCTTGTGCATCTAATAGGTGTGTTTGTGTCATTGGATGACATTTAGGTCATTTTCGTCCACCATAATCTTATTCAGGTCCAATTACGGTTTTTAACGAGTCTTGTGCATCGAATAGGTGTATTTGTGTCATTGGTTGAACCTTTAGGTCAGTTTCGTCCTCTCTACTCTTAATCTTGTCCAATTAGGTTTTTTAACCCATCATGAGCACCCAATAGGTGTCTTTGTGTCATTGGACGATCATTTAGGTCATTTTCGTCCTCCCTAGGCTTATTCTTGTGCAATTCGGGTTTTTAACCAATCTTGTGCATCGAAATAGTTCGTTTGTGTCATTGGATGAACATTCAGGTCATTTTCGTCCTCCACACACTTAATCTTGTCCAATTAGGGATTTTAACCCATCTTGTGCATGCAGTAGGTGTGTTTGTGTCATTGGACGAAAATTTAGGTCATTTTCGTCTTCCCTAAGGTAATTCTTGTCCAATTAGGGTTTTAACGAATCTTGTGCATCGAATAGGTCTGTTTGTGTCACAGGATGAACATTTAGGTCATTTTCGTCGTCCCTATGCTCATTCTTTTCCAATTAGGGTTTTTAAACAATCTTGTGCATCCAATAAGTTCGTGTGTTGTGTTGGATGATCATTTAGGTCATTTTAATCCTCCCTACAGTTGATATTGTCCAATTAATATTTTTAACTAATCTTGTGCATCCAATAGGTGTGTTTGTGTCATTGGTTGAACCTTTAGGTCATTTTCGTCCTCTCTACACTTAATCTTGTCCAATTAGGGTTTTTAACCCATCTTGTGCATCCAATAGGTTTGTTTGTGTCATTGGACGATCATTTAGGTCATTTTCGTCCTCCCTAGGGTAATTCTTGTCCAATTAGGGTTTTTACCAATCTTGTGCATCCAAAAGGTGTGTTTGTGTCATTGGATGAACATTTAGGACATTTTCGTGCTCCCTAGACTTATTCTTGTCCAATTAGGGTTTTAACCAATCTTGTGCATCTAATAGGTGTGTTTGTGTCATTGGATTACATTTAGGTCATTTTCGTCCACCATAAGCTTATTCAGGTCCATTTAGAGTTTTTAGCCAATCTTGTGCATCGAATAGGTGTGTTTGTGTCATTGGTTGAACATTTAAGTTTTTTTCGTCCTCTCTACACTTAATCTTGTCCAATTACGGTTTTTAACCCATCTTGTGCATCCAATAGGTATGTTTGTGTCATTGGACGATCATTTAGGTCATTTTCGTCCTCCCTAGGCTTATTCTTGTCAAATTAGGGTTTTTAACCAATCTTGGGCATCGAATTAGATCGTTTGTGTCATTGGATGAACATTTAGGTCATTTTCGTCCTCCACACACTAATTCTTGTCCAATTAGGGTTTTTACCAATCTTGTGCATCCAATAGGTGTGTTTGTGTCATTGGATGAACATTTAGGTCATTTTCGTCCTTGCTAGGCTTATTCTTGTCCAGTTATGGTTTTTAACCAATCTTGTGCATCGAATACAATTGTTTGTGTCATTGGATGAACATTTAGGTCATTCTTGTTCTCCCTACACTTAATCTTGTCCAATTAGAGTTTTTAACCAATCTTGTGCATCCAATAGGTGTGTTTGTGTCATTGGATGAACATTTTGGTCATTTTCATCCTCCCAACGATTATTCTTGTCCAATTAGGATTTATAACTAATCTTGTGCATCCAATAGGTGTGTTTGTGTCATTGGATGAACATTTAGGACATTTTCGTCCTCCCTAGACTCATTAATGTCCAATTAGGGTTTTAACCAATCTTGTGCATCGAATAGGTGTGTTTGTGTCACTGGATGAACATTTAGGTCATTTTCTTCCTCCCTATGCTCATTCATTTCCAATTAGGGTTTTTAAACAATCTTGTGCATCGAATAAGTTCGTGTGTGTCGTTGGTCGAACATTTAGGTCATTTTCATCCTCCCTACAGTTGATATTGTCCAATTAGGGTTTTTAACTAATCTTGTGCATCCAATAGGTGTGTTTGTGTCCTTGGATGAGCATTTAGGTCATTTTCGTCCTCCCTACACTTAATCTTGTCCAATTAGGGTTTTTAACCAATCTTGTGCATCTAATAGGTGTGTTTGTGACACTGGATGACATTTAGGTCATTTTCGTCCACCATAAGCTTATTCAGGTCCAATTAGAGTTTTTAGCCAATCTTGTGTATCAAATAGGTGTGTTTGTGTCATTGGTTGAACATTTAAGTCATTTTCATCCTCTCTACACTTAATCTTGTCCAATAAGGGTTTTTAACCCATCTTGTGCATCCAATAGGTATGTTTGTGTCATTGGACGATCATTTAGGTCATTTTCGTCCTCCCTAGGCTTATTCTTGTCCAATTAGGGTTTTTAACCAATCTTGTGCATCTAATAGGTGTGTTTGTGTCATTGGATGACATTTAGGTCATTTTCGTCCACCATAATCTTATTCAGGTCCAATTACGGTTTTAAACGAGTCTTGTGCATCGAATAGGTGTGTTTGTGTCATTGGTTGAACCTTTAGGTCATTTTCGTCCTCTCTACTGTTAATCTTGTCCAATTAGGTTTTTTAACCCATCATGAGCATCCAATAGGTGTCTTTGTGTCATTGGACGATCATTTAGGTCATTTTGGTCCTCCCTAGGGTTATTCTTGTCCAATTCAGGTTTTTGACCAATCTTGTGCATCGAATTAGTTCGTTTGTGTCATTTCATGAACATTTCGGTCATTTTCATCCTCCCAAGGATTATTCTTGTCCAATTAGGATTTCTAACTAATTTGGTGCATCCAATAGGTGTGTTTGTGTCATTGGATGAACATTTAGGACATTTTCGTCCTCCCTAGACTTATTCTTGTCCAATTAGGGTTTTAACCAATCTTGTGCATCGAATAGCTGTGTTTGTGTCACTGGATGAACATTTAGGTCATGTTCGTCCTCCCTATGCTCATTCTTTTCCAATTAGGGTTTTTAAAAATCTTGTGCATCCAATAAGTTCGTGTGTGTTGTTGGATGAACATTTAGGTCATTTTCGTCCTCCGTATGCTCATTCTTTTCCAATTAGGGTTTTTAAAAATCTTGTGCATCGAATTAGTTCGTTTGTGTCATTTCATGAACATTTCGGTCATTTTCATCCTCCCAAGGATTATTCTTGTCCAATTAGGATTTATAACTAATCTTGTGCATCCAATAGGTGTGTTTGTGTCATTGGATGAACTTTTAGGTCATTTTCGTCCTCGCTTGGCTTATTCATTTCCAACTATGGTTTTTAATCAATCTTGTGCATCGAATACGTTTGTTTGTGTCATTGGAAGAACATTTAGGTCATTTTTGTCCTCCCTACACTTAATCTTGTCCAATTTGGGTTTTTAACCAATCTTGTGCATCCAATAGGTGTGTTTGTGTCATTGGATGAACATTTCGGAAATTTTCATCCTCCCAATGATTATTCTTGTCCAATTAGGATTTGTAACCAATCTTGTGCATCCAATAGGTGTGTTTGTGTCATTGGATGAACACTTAGGACATTTTCGTCCTCCCTAGACTTATTCTTGTCCAATTAGGGTTTTAATCCTCCCTACAGTTGATATTGTCCAATTAAGGTTTTTAACTAATCTTGTGCATCTAATAGGTGTGTTTGTGTCATTGGATGGACCTTTAGGTTATTTTCGTCCTCCCTACACTTAATCTTGTCCAATTAGGGTTTTTAACCCATCTTGTATATCCAATAGGTGTGTTTGTGTCATTGGACGATCATTTAGGTCATTTTAGTCCTCCGTATGCTTATTCATGTCCAATTAGGGATTTTAACCAATCTTGTGCATCTAATAGGTGTGTTTGTGTCATTGGATGCAATTTAGGTCATTTTCGTCCACCATAATCTTATTCAGGTCCAATTACGGTTTTTAACGAGTCTTGTGCATCGAATAGGTGTGTTTGTGTCATTGGTTGAACCTTTAGGTCATTTTCGTCCTCTCTACTCTTAATCTTGTCCAATTAGGTAGTTTAACCCATCATGAGCCTCCAATAGGTGTCTTTGTGTCATTGGACGATCATTTAGGTCATTTTCGTCCTCCCTAGGCTTATTCTTGTCCAATTCGGGTTTTTAACCAATCTTGTCCATCGAATGAGTTCGTTTGTGTCATTTCATGAACATTTCGGTCATTTTCATCCTCCCAAGGATTATTCTTGTCCAATTAGGATTTCTAACTAATCTGGTGCATCCAATAGGTGTGTTTGTGTCATTGGATGAACATTTAGGACATTTTCGTCCTCCTTAGACTTATTCTTGTCCAATTAGGGTTTTAACCAATCTTGTGCATCGAATAGGTGTGTTTGTGTCACTGGATGAACATTTAGGTCATTTTCGTCCTCCCTATGCTCATTCTTTTCCAATTAGGGTTTTTAAAAATCTTGTGCATCCAATAAGTTCGTGTGTGTTGTTGGATGAACATTTAGGTCATTTTCATCCTCCCTACAATTCATATTGTCCAATTAAGGTTTTAAACTAATCTTGTGAATCCAATAGGTGTGTTTGTGTCATTGGTTGAACCTTTAGGTCATTTTCGTCCTCTCTACACTTAATCTTGTCCAAATAGGGTTTTTAACCCATCTTGTGCATCCAATAGGTTTATTTGTGTCATTGGACGATCATTTAGGTCATTTTCGTCCTCCCTAGGCTTATTCTTGTCCTATTATGGTTTTTAACCAATCTTGTGCATCGAATTAGTTCGTTTGTGTCATTGGATGAACATTTAGGTCATTTTCTTCCTCCACACACTTAATCTTGTCCAATTAGAGATTTTAACCAATCTAGTGCATCCAATAGGTGTGTTTGTGTCGTTGGATGAACATTTAGGTCATTTTCGTCCTCCCTAGGGTAATTCTTGTCCAATTAGGGTTTTTACCAATCTTGTGCATCCAATAGGTGTGTTTGTGTCATTGGATGAACATTTAGGTCATTTTCGTCCTCGCTAGGCTTATTCTTGTCCAGTTATGGTTTTTAACCATTCTTGTGCATCGAATACAATTGTTTGTGTCATTGGATGAAGATTTAGGTCATTTTTGTCCTCCCTACACTTAATCTTGTCCAATTAGAGTTTTTAACCAATCTTGTGCATCCAATAGGTGTGTTTGTGTCGTTGGATGAACATTTTGGTCATTTTCATCCTCCCAAGGATTATTCTTGTCCAATTAGGATTTGTATCTAATCTTGTGCATTCAATAGGTGTGTTTGAGTCATTGGATGAACATTTAGGACATTTTCGTGCTCCCTAGACTTATTCTTGTCCAATTAGGGTTTTAACCAATCTTGTGCATCTAATAGGTGTGTTTGTGTCATTGGATTACATTTAGGTCATTTTTGTCTACCATAAGCATATTCAGGTCAATTTAGAGTTTTTAGCCAATCTTGTGAATCGAATAGGTGTGTTTGTGTCATTGGTTGAACATTTAAGTCATTTTCGTCCTCTCTACACTTAATCTTCTCCAATTACGGTTTTTGACCCATCTTGTGCATCCAATAGGTATGTTTTTGTCATTGGACGATCATTTAGGTCATTTTCGTCCTCCCTAGGCTAATTCTTGTCCAATTAGGGTTTTTAACCAATCTTGTGCATCTAATAGGTGTGTTTGTGTCATTGGATGACATTTAAGTCATTTTCGTCCAACATAATCTTATTCAGGTCCAACTACGGTTATTAGCGAGTCTTGTGCATCGAATAGGTGTGTTTGTGTCATTGGTTGAACCTTTAGGTCATTTTCGTCCTCTCTACACTTAATCTTGTCCAATTAAGGTTTTTAAGCCATCTTCTGCATCCAATAGGTGTGTTTGTGTCATTGGATGATCATTTAGGTCTGTTTCGTCCTCCCTAGGCTTATTCTTGTCGAATTAGGGTTTTTAACCAATCTTGTGCATCGAATTAGATCGTTTGTGTCATTGGATGAACATTTAGGTCATTTTCGTCCTCCACACACTAATTCTTGTCCAATTAGGGTTTTTACCAATCTTGTGCATCCAATAGGTGTGTTTGTGTCATTGGATGAACATTTAGGTCATTTTCGTCCTCGCTAGGCTTAGTCTTGTCCAGTTATGGTTTTTAACCAATCTTGTGCATCGAATACAATTGTTTGTGTCATTGGATGAACATTTAGGTCATTTTTGTTCTCCCTACACTTAATCTTGTCCAATTAGAGTTTTTAACCAATCTTGTGCATCCAATAGGTGTGTTTGTGTCGTTGGATGAACATTTCGGTCATTTTCATCCTCCCAACGATTATTCTTGTCCAATTAGGATTTGTAACTAATCTTGTGCATCTAATAGGTGTGATTCTGTCATTGGATGAACATTTAGGACATTTTCACCCTCCCTACAGTTGATATTGTCCAATTAGGGTTTTTAACTAATCTTGTGCATCCAATAGGTGTGTTTGTGTCGTTGGATGAACATTTCGGTCATTTTCATCCTCCCAACGATTATTCTTGTCCAATTAGGATTTGTAACTAATCTTGTGCATCCAATAGGTGTGATTCTGTCATTGGATGAACATTTAGGACATTTTCGTCCTCCCTAGACTTATTAATGTCCAATTAGGGTTTTAACCAATCTTGTGCATCGAATAGGTGTGTTTGTGTCACTGGATGAACATTTAGGTCATTTTCTTCCTCCCTATGCTCATTCATTTCCAATTAGGGTTTTTAAACAATCTTGTGCATCGAATAAGTTCATGTGTGTCGTTGGTTGAACATTTAGGTCATTTTCATCCTCCCTACAGTTGATATTGTCCAATTAGGGTTTTTAACTAATTTTGTGCATCCAATAGGTGTGTCTGTGTCCTTGGATGAGCATTTAGGTCATTTTCGTCCTCCCTACACTTAATCTTGTCCAATTAGGGTTTTTAACCAATCTTGTGCATCTAATAGGTGTGTTTGTGACATTGGATGACATTTAGCTCATTTTCGTCCACCATAAGCTTATTCAGGTCCAATTAGAGTTTTTAGCCAATCTTGTGAATCGAATAGGTGTGTTTGTGTCATTGGTTGAACCTTTAGGTCAATTTCGTCCTCTCTACTCTTAATCTTGTCCAATTAGGTTTTTTAACCCATCATGAGCATCCAATAGGTGTCTTTGTGTCATTGGACGATCATTTAGGTCATTTTCATCCTCCCTAGGCTTATTCTTGTCCAATTCGGGTTTTTAACCAATCTTGTGCATCGAATTAGTTCGTTTGTGTCATTGGATGAACATTCAGGTCATTTTCGTCCTCCACACACTTAATCTTGTCCAATTAGGGATTTCAACCCATCTTGTGCATGCAGTAGGTGTATTTGTGTCATTGGATGAAAATTTAGGTCATTTTCGTCCTCCCTAAGGTAATTCTTGTCCAATTAGGGTTTTAACGAATCTTGTGCATCGAATAGGTCTGTTTGTGTCACAGGATAAACATTTAGGTCTGTTTGTGTCACAGGATGAACATTTAGGTCTGTTTGTGCATCCAATAAGTTCGTGTGTTGTGTTGGATGATCATTTAGGTCATTTTAATCCTTCCTACAGTTGATATTGTCCAATTAAGGTTTTTAACTAATCTTGTGCATCCAATAGGTGGGTTTGTGTCATTGGATGAACCTCTAGGATATTTTCGTTTTCCCTACACTTAATCTTGTCCAATTCGGGTTTTTAACCCATCTTGTATATCCAATAGGTGTGTTTGTGTCATTGGACGATTACTTAGGTCATTTTAGTCCTCCCTAGGCTTATTCTTGTCCAATTAGTGTTTTTAATCAATCTTGTGCATCTAATTAGTTCGTGTATGACATTGGATGAACATTTAGGTCATTTTCGTCCTCCACACTTTTAATCTTGTCCAATTAGGGATTTTAACCAATCTTGTGCATCCAATCGGTGTGTTTGTGTCATTGGATGAACATTTAGGTCATTTTCTTCCTCCCTAGGGTAATTCTTGTCCCATTAGGGATTTTACCACTCTTGAGCATCCAATAGGTGTGTTTGTGTCATTGGATGAACATTTAGGTCATTTTTGTCCTCCCTACACTTAATCTTGTCCAATTAAAAATTTTAACCAATGTTGTGCATCTAATAGGTGTGTTTGTGTCAATGGATGAACATTTTAGTCATTTTCATCCTCCCAAGGATTATTCTTGTCCAAATAGGATTTGTAACCAATCTTGTGCATCGAATAGGTGTGCTTGTGTCATTGGATGTACATTTACGACATTTACATCCTCCCTAGACTTATTCTTGTCCAATTAGGGTTTTAACAAATCTGGTGCTTCGTATAGGTGTGTTTGTGTCACTGGATGAATATTTAGGTCATTTTCTTCCTCCTTATGCTAATTCTTTTCCAATTAGGGTTTTTAAACAATCTTGTGCATCGAATAAGTTCGTGTGTGTCGTTAGTCGAACCTTTAGGTCATTTTCATCCTCCCTACAGTTGATATTGTGCAATTAGGGTTTTTAACTAATCTTGTGCATCCAATAGGTGTGTTTGTGTCCTTGGAAGAACATTTAGGTCATTTTTGTCCTCCCTACACTTAATCTTGTCCAATTTGGGTTTTTAACCAATCTTGTGCATCCAATAGGTGTGTTTGTGTCGTTGGATGAACATTTAGGTCATTTTCGTCCTCCTTAGGATAATTCTTGTCCAATTAGGGTTTTAACCAATCTTGTGCATCGAATAGGTGTGTTTGTGTCACTGGATGAACATTTAGGTCATTTTCGTCCTCCCTATGCTCATTCTTTTCCAATTAGGGTTTTTAAACAATCTTATGCATCCAATAAGTTCGTGTGTGTTGTTGGATGAACATTTATGTTATTTTCATCCTCCCTACAGGTGATATTGTCCAATTAAGGTTTTACTCTAATCTGGTGCATCCAATAGGTGTGTTTGTGTCGTTGGATGAACCTTTCGGTCATTTTCGTCCTCTCTACACTTAACCAATCTACTGCATCCAATAGGTGTGTTTGTGTCGTTGGATGAACATTTAGGTCATTTTCGTCCTCCCTAGGGTAATTCTTGTCCAATTAGGGTTTTTACCAATCTTGTGCATCCAATAATAGGTGTGTTTGTGTCATAGGATGAACATTTAGGTCATTTTTGTCCTCCCAACACTTAATCTTGTCGAATTAGGGTTTTTAACCAATCTTGTGCATCCAATAGGCGTGTTTGTGTCATTGGATGAACATTTCGGTTATTTTCATCCTCCCAAGGATTATTCTTGTCAAATTAGGATTTGTAACTAATCTGGTGCATCCAATAGGTGTGTTTGTGTCATTGGATGAACATTTAGGACATTTTCGTCCTCACTAGACTTATTCTTGTCCAATTAGGGTTTTAACCAATCTTGTGCATCGAATAGGTGTGTTTGTGTCACTGGATGAACATTGAGGTCATTTTCTTCCTCCCTATGCTCATTCTTTTCCAATTAGGGTTTTTAAACAATCTTGTGCATCGAATAAGTTCGTGTGTGTCGTTGGTCAAACATTTAGGTCATTTTCATCCTCCCTACAGTTGATATTGTCCAATTAGGGTTTTTAACAAATCTTGTGCATCCAATAGGTGTGTTTGTGTCCTTGGATGAGCATTTAGGTCATTTTCGTCCTCCCTACACTTAATCTTGTCCAATTAGGGTTTTTAACCAATCCTGTGCATCTAATAGGTGTGTTTGTGTCATTGGATGACATTTAGGTCATTTTCGTCCACCGTAAACTTATTTAGGTCCAATTAGAGTTTTTAGCCAATCTTGTGCATCAAATAGGTGTGTTTGTGTCATTGGTTGAACATTTAAGTCATTTTCGTCCTCTCTACACTTAATCTTGTCCAATTAGGGTTTTTAACCCATCTTGTGCATCCAATAGGTGTGTTTGTGTCATTGGACGATCATTTAGGTCATTTTCGTCCTCCCTAGGCTCATTCTTGTCCAATTAGGGTTTTTAACCAATCTTGTGCATCAAATTAGTTCGTTTGTGTCATTGGATGAATATTTAGGTCATTTTCGTCCTCCACACACTTAATCTTGTCCAATCAGGGTTTTCACCAATCTTGTGCATCCAATAGGTGTTTTTGTGTCGTTGGATGAACATCAAGTCATTTTCGTCCTCCCTAGGGTAATTCTTGTCCAATTAGGGTTTTTACCAATCTTGTGCGTCCAATAGGTGTGTTTGTGTC
>JBBPBS010000714.1:73725-118451 GCA_037974835.1 Cicer judaicum
GTCCTCCGTATTCTCATTCTTTTCCAATTAGGGTTTTTAAACAATCTTGTGCATCCAATAAGTTCGTGTGTGTTGTTGGATGAACATTTAGGTCATTTTCATCCTCCCTACAGTTGATATTGTCCAATTAAGGTTTTAAACTAATCTTGTGAATCCAATAGGTGTGTTTGTGTCATTGGTTGAACCTTTAGGTCATTTTCGTCCTCTCTACACTTAATCTTGTCCAATTAGGGTTTTTAACCCATCTTGTGCATCCAATAGGTTTGTTTGTGTCATTGGACGATCATTTAGGTCATTTTCGTCCTCCCTATGCTCATTCTTTTCCAATTAGGGTTTTTAAACAATCTTGTGCATCGAATAAGTTCGTGTGTATCGTTGGTCGAACATTTAGGTCATTTTCACCCTCCCTACAGTTGATATTGTCCAATTAGGGTTTTTAACTAATCTTGTGCATCCAATAGGTGTGTTTGTGTCCTTGGATGAGCATTTAGGTTATTTTCTTCCTCCCTACACTTAATCTAGTCGAATTAGGGTTTTTAACCAATCTTGTGCATCTAATAGGTGTGTTTGTGTCATTGGATTACATTTAGGTCATTTTCGTCCACCATAAGCTTATTCATAGCCAATTACGATTTTTAGCCAATCATGTGCATCGAGTAGGTGGGTTTGTATCATTGGTTGAACCTTTAGGTCATTTTCGTCCTCTATACCCTTAATCTTGTCCAATTAGGGTTTTTAACCCATCTTGTGCATCCAATAGGTGTGTTTGTGTCATTGGACGAACATTTAGGTCATTTTTGTCCTCCCTACACTTAATCTTGTCCAATTAGAGTTTTTAACCAATCTTGTGCATCCAATAGGTGTGTTTGTGTCGTTGGATGAACATTTAGGACATTTTCGTCCTCCCTAGACTTATTCTTGTCCAATTAGGGTTTTAACCAATCTTGTGCATCGAATAGGTGTGTTTGTGTCACTGGATGAACATTTAGGTCATTTTCGTCCTCCCTATTCTCATTCTTTTCCAATTAGGGTTTTTAAACAATCTTGTGCATCCAATAAGTTCGTGTGTGTTGTTTGATGAACATTTAGGTCATTTTCATCCTCCCTACAGTTGATATTGTCCAATTAAGGTTTTAAACTAATCTTATGAATCCAATAGGTGTGTTTGTGTCATTGGTTGAACCTTTAGGTCATTTTCGTCCTCTCTAAACTTAATCTTGTCCAATTAGGGTTTTTAACCCATCTTGTGCATCCAATAGGTTTGTTTGTGTCATTGGACGATCATTTAGGTCATTTTCGTCCTCCCTAGGCTTATTCTTGTTCTATTATGGTTTCTAACCAATCTTGTGCATCGAATTAGTTCGTTTGTGTCATTGGATGAACATTTAGGTCATTTTCTTCCTCCACACACTTAATCTTGTCCAATTAGGGATTTTAACCAATCTAGTGCATCCAATAGGTGTGTTTGTGTCGTTGGATGAACATTTAGGTCATTTTCGTCCTCCCTAGGGTAATTCTTGTCCAATTAGGGTTTTTACCAATCTTGTGCATCCAATAGGTGTGTTTGTGTCATTGGATGAACATTTAGGTCATTTTCGTCCTCGCTAGGCTTATTCTTGTCCATTTAGGGTTTTAACCAATCTTGTGCATCGAATAGGTGTGTTTGTGTCACTGGATGAACATTTAGGGTTTTAACCAATCTTGTGCATCAAATTAGTTCGTTTGTGTCATTGGATGAATATTTAGGTCATTTTCGTCCTCCACACACTTAATCTTGTCCAATCAGGGTTTTCACCAATCTTGTGCATCCAATAGGTGTTTTTGTGTCGTTGGATGAACATCAAGTCATTTTCGTCCTCCCTAGGGTAATTCTTGTCCAATTAGGGTTTTTACCAATCTTGTGCGTCCAATAGGTGTGTTTGTGTCGTTGGATGAACATTTAGGTCATTTTCGTCCTCGCTAGGCTTATTCTTGTCCACTTATGGTTTTTAACCAATCTTGTGCATCGAATACAATTGTTTGTGTCATTGGACGAACATTTAGGTCATTTTTGTCCTCCCTACACTTAATCTTGTCGAATTAAAGTTTTTAACCAATCTTGTGCATCCAATAGGTGTGTTTGTGTCATTGGATGAACATTTCGGTCATTTTCATCCTCCCAAGGATTATTCTTGTCCAATTAGGATTTCTAACTAATCTTGTGCATCCAATAGGTGTGTTTGTGTCATTGGATGAACATTTAGGACATTTTCGTCCTCGCTAGACTTATTCTTGTCCATTTAGGGTTTTAACCAATCTTGTGCATCGAATAGGTGTGTTTGTGTCACTGGATGAACATTTAGGTCATTTTCTTCCTCCCTATGCTCATTCTTTTCCAATTAGGGTTTTTAAACAATCTTGTGCATCGAATTAGTTCGTGTGTATCGTTGGTCGAACATTTAGTTTATTTTCACCCTCCCTACAGTTGATATTGTCCAATTAGGGTTTTTAACTAATCTTGTGCATCCAATAGGTGTGTTTGTGTCCTTGGATGAGCATTTAGGTAATTTTCTTCCTCCCTACACTTAATCTAGTCGAATTAGGGTTTTTAACCAATCTTGTGCATCTAATAGGTGTGTTTGTGTCATTGGATGACATTTAGGTCATTTTCGTCCACCATAAGCTTATTCAGAGCCAATTACGATTTTTAGCCAATCATGTGCATCGAGTAGGTGGGTTTGTATCATTGGTTGAACCTTTAGGTCATTTTCGTCCTCTATACCCTTAATCTTGTCCAATTAGGGTTTTTAACCCATCTTGTGCATCCAATAGGTGTGTTTGTGTCATTGGACGAACATTTAGGTCATTTTTGTCCTCCCTACACTTAATCTTGTCCAATTAGAGTTTTTAACCAATCTTGTGCATCCAATAGGTGTGTTTGTGTCATTGGATGAACATTTAGGACATTTTCGTCCTCCCTAGACTTATTCTTGTCCAATTAGGGTTTTAACCAATCTTGTGCATCGAATAGGTGTGTTTGTGTCACTGGATGAACATTTAGGTCATTTTTGTCCTCCGTATTCTCATTCTTTTCCAATTAGGGTTTTTAAACAATCTTGTGCATCCAATAAGTTCGTGTGTGTTGTTGGATGAACATTTAGGTCATTTTCATCCTCCCTACAGTTGATATTGTCCAATTAAGGTTTTAAACTAATCTTGTGAATCCAATAGGTGTGTTTGTGTCATTGGTTGAACCTTTAGGTCATTTTCGTCCTCTCTACACTTAATCTTGTCCAATTAGGGTTTTTAACCCATCTTGTGCATCCAATAGGTTTGTTTGTGTCATTGGACGATCATTTAGGTCATTTTCGTCCTCCCTATGCTCATTCTTTTCCAATTAGGGTTTTTAAACAATCTTGTGCATCGAATAAGTTCGTGTGTATCGTTGGTCGAACATTTAGGTCATTTTCACCCTCCCTACAGTTGATATTGTCCAATTAGGGTTTTTAACTAATCTTGTGCATCCAATAGGTGTGTTTGTGTCCTTGGATGAGCATTTAGGTTATTTTCTTCCTCCCTACACTTAATCTAGTCGAATTAGGGTTTTTAACCAATCTTGTGCATCTAATAGGTGTGTTTGTGTCATTGGATTACATTTAGGTCATTTTCGTCCACCATAAGCTTATTCATAGCCAATTACGATTTTTAGCCAATCATGTGCATCGAGTAGGTGGGTTTGTATCATTGGTTGAACCTTTAGGTCATTTTCGTCCTCTATACCCTTAATCTTGTCCAATTAGGGTTTTTAACCCATCTTGTGCATCCAATAGGTGTGTTTGTGTCATTGGACGAACATTTAGGTCATTTTTGTCCTCCCTACACTTAATCTTGTCCAATTAGAGTTTTTAACCAATCTTGTGCATCCAATAGGTGTGTTTGTGTCGTTGGACGAACATTTAGGACATTTTCGTCCTCCCTAGACTTATTCTTGTCCAATTAGGGTTTTAACCAATCTTGTGCATCGAATAGGTGTGTTTGTGTCACTGGATGAACATTTAGGTCATTTTCGTCCTCCCTATTCTCATTCTTTTCCAATTTGGGTTTTTAAACAATCTTGTGCATCCAATAAGTTCGTGTGTGTTGTTGGATGAACATTTAGGTCATTTTCATCCTCCCTACAGTTGATATTGTCCAATTAAGGTTTTAAACTAATCTTATGAATCCAATAGGTGTGTTTGTGTCATTGGTTGAACCTTTAGGTCATTTTCGTCCTCTCTAAACTTAATCTTGTCCAATTAGGGTTTTTAACCCATCTTGTGCATCCAATAGGTTTGTTTGTGTCATTGGACGATCATTTAGGTCATTTTCGTCCTCCCTAGGCTTATTCTTGTTCTATTATGGTTTCTAACCAATCTTGTGCATCGAATTAGTTCGTTTGTGTCATTGGATGAACATTTAGGTCATTTTCTTCCTCCACACACTTAATCTTGTCCAATTAGGGATTTTAACCAATCTAGTGCATCCAATAGGTGTGTTTGTGTCGTTGGATGAACATTTAGGTCATTTTCGTCCTCCCTAGGGTAATTCTTGTCCAATTAGGGTTTTTACCAATCTTGTGCATCCAATAGGTGTGTTTGTGTCATTGGATGAACATTTAGGTCATTTTCGTCCTCGCTAGGCTTATTCTTGTCCATTTAGGGTTTTAACCAATCTTGTGCATCGAATAGGTGTGTTTGTGTCACTGGATGAACATTTAGGGTTTTAACCAATCTTGTGCATCAAATTAGTTCGTTTGTGTCATTGGATGAATATTTAGGTCATTTTCGTCCTCCACACACTTAATCTTGTCCAATCAGGGTTTTCACCAATCTTGTGCATCCAATAGGTGTTTTTGTGTCGTTGGATGAACATCAAGTCATTTTCGTCCTCCCTAGGGTAATTCTTGTCCAATTAGGGTTTTTACCAATCTTGTGCGTCCAATAGGTGTGTTTGTGTCGTTGGATGAACATTTAGGTCATTTTCGTCCTCGCTAGGCTTATTCTTGTCCAGTTATGGTTTTTAACCAATCTTGTGCATCGAATACAATTGTTTGTGTCATTGGACGAACATTTAGGTCATTTTTGTCCTCCCTACACTTAATCTTGTCGAATTAAAGTTTTTAACCAATCTTGTGCATCCAATAGGTGTGTTTGTGTCATTGGATGAACATTTCGGTCATTTTCATCCTCCCAAGGATTATTCTTGTCCAATTAGGATTTCTAACTAATCTTGTGCATCCAATAGGTGTGTTTGTGTCATTGGATGAACATTTAGGACATTTTCGTCCTCGCTAGACTTATTCTTGTCCATTTAGGGTTTTAACCAATCTTGTGCATCGAATAGGTGTGTTTGTGTCACTGGATGAACATTTAGGTCATTTTCTTCCTCCCTATGCTCATTCTTTTCCAATTAGGGTTTTTAAACAATCTTGTGCATCGAATTAGTTCGTGTGTATCGTTGGTCGAACGTTTAGTTTATTTTCACCCTCCCTACAGTTGATATTGTCCAATTAGGGTTTTTAACTAATCTTGTGCATCCAATAGGTGTGTTTGTGTCCTTGGATGAGCATTTAGGTTATTTTCTTCCTCCCTACACTTAATCTAGTCGAATTAGGGTTTTTAACCAATCTTGTGCATCTAATAGGTGTGTTTGTGTCATTGGATTACATTTAGGTCATTTTCGTCCACCATAAGCTTATTCATAGCCAATTACGATTTTTAGCCAATCATGTGCATCGAGTAGGTGGGTTTGTATCATTGGTTGAACCTTTAGGTCATTTTCGTCCTCTATACCCTTAATCTTGTCCAATTAGGGTTTTTAACCCATCTTGTGCATCCAATAGGTGTGTTTGTGTCATTGGACGAACATTTAGGTCATTTTTGTCCTCCCTACACTTAATCTTGTCCAATTAGAGTTTTTAACCAATCTTGTGCATCCAATAGGTGTGTTTGTGTCGTTGGACGAACATTTAGGACATTTTCGTCCTCCCTAGACTTATTCTTGTCCAATTAGGGTTTTAACCAATCTTGTGCATCGAATAGGTGTGTTTGTGTCACTGGATGAACATTTAGGTCATTTTCGTCCTCCCTATTCTCATTCTTTTCCAATTTGGGTTTTTAAACAATCTTGTGCATCCAATAAGTTCGTGTGTGTTGTTGGATGAACATTTAGGTCATTTTCATCCTCCCTACAGTTGATATTGTCCAATTAAGGTTTTAAACTAATCTTATGAATCCAATAGGTGTGTTTGTGTCATTGGTTGAACCTTTAGGTCATTTTCGTCCTCTCTAAACTTAATCTTGTCCAATTAGGGTTTTTAACCCATCTTGTGCATCCAATAGGTTTGTTTGTGTCATTGGACGATCATTTAGGTCATTTTCGTCCTCCCTAGGCTTATTCTTGTTCTATTATGGTTTCTAACCAATCTTGTGCATCGAATTAGTTCGTTTGTGTCATTGGATGAACATTTAGGTCATTTTCTTCCTCCACACACTTAATCTTGTCCAATTAGGGATTTTAACCAATCTAGTGCATCCAATAGGTGTGTTTGTGTCGTTGGATGAACATTTAGGTCATTTACGTCCTCCATAGGGTAATTCTTGTCCAATTAGGGTTTTTACCAATCTTGTGCATCCAATAGGTGTGTTTGTGTCATTGGATGAACATTTAGGTCATTTTCGTCCTCGCTAGGCTTATTCTTGTCCATTTAGGGTTTTAACCAATCTTGTGCATCGAATAGGTGTGTTTGTGTCACTGGATGAACATTTAGGTCATTTTCTTCCTCCCTATGCTCATTCTTTTCCAATTAGGGTTTCTAAACAATCTTGTGCATCGAATAAGTTCGTGTGTATCGTTGGTCGAACATTTAGGTCATTTTCACCCTCCCTACAGTTGATATTGTCCAATTAGGGTTTTTAACTAATCTTGTGCATCCAATAGGTGTGTTCGTGTCCTTGGATGAGCATTTAGGTAATTTTCTTCCTCCCTACACTTAATCTAGTCGAATTAGGGTTTTTAACCAATCTTGTGCATCTAATAGGTGTGTTTGTGTAATTCGATGACATTTAGGTCATTTTCGTCCACAATAAGCTTATTCACAGCCAATTACGATTTTTAGCCAATCATGTGCATCGAATAGGTGGGTTTGTATCATTGGTTGAACCTTTAGGTCATTTTCGTCCTCTATACCCTTAATCTTGTCCAATTAGGGTTTTTAACCCATCTTGTGCATCTAATAGGTGGGTTTGTGTCCTTGGAAGAGCATTTAGGTCATTTTCGTCCCCGCTAGGCTTATTCTTGTGCAGTTATGGTTTTTAACCAATCTTCTGCATCGAATACAATTGTTTGTGTCATTGGATGAACATTTAGGTCATTTTCGTCCACCATAAGCTTATTTAGGTCCAATTACGATTTTCAGCCAATCTTGTGCATCGAATAGGTGTGTTTGTATCATTGGTTGAACCTTTAGGTCATTTTCGTCCTCTCTACCCTTAATCTTGTCCAATTAGGGTTTTTAACCCATCTTGTGCATCCAATAGGTGTGTTTGTGTCATTGGACGATCATTTAGGTCATTTTCGTCCTCCCTAGGCTTATTCTTGTCCAATTAGAGTTTTTAACCAATCTTGTACATCGAATTAGTTCGTTTGTGTCGTTGGATGAACATTTAGGTCATTTTCGTCCTCCCAAGGGAAATTCTTGTCCAATTAGGGTTTTTACCAATCTTGTGCATCCAATAGGTGTGTTTGTGTCATTGGATGAACATTTAGGTCATTTTCGTCCTCGCTAGGCTTATTCTTGTGCAGTTATGGTTTTTAACCAATCTTCTAAATCAAATACAATTGTTTGTGTCATTGGATGAACATTTAGGTCATTTTTGTCCTCCCTACACTTAATCTTGTCCAATTAGAGTGTTTAACCAATCTTGTGCATCCAATAGGTGTGTTTGTGTCATTGGATGAACATTTCGGTCATTTTCATCCTCCCAAGGATTATTCTTGTCCAATTAGGACTTGTAACAAATCTTGTGCATCCAATAGGTGTGTTTGTGTCGTTGGATGAACATTTAGGACATTTTTGTCCTCCCTAGACTTATTCTTGTCCAATTAGGGTTTAAACCAATCTTGTGCATCGAATACGTGTGTTTGTGTCACAGGATGAATATTTAGGTCATTTTCTTCCTCCCTATGCTCATTTTCATCCTCCCTACAGTTGATATTGTCCAATTAGGGTTTTTAACTAATCTTGTGCATCCAATAGGTGTGTTCGTGTCCTTGGATGAGCATTTAGGTAATTTTCTTCCTCCCTACACTTAATCTGGTCGAATTATGGTTTTTAACCAATCTTGTGCATCTAATAGGTGTGTTTATGTCATTCGATGACATTTAGGTCATTTTCGTCCACCATAAGCTTATTCAGAGCCAATTACGATTTTTAGCCAATCATGTGCATCGAATAGGTGGGTTTGTATCATTGGTTGAACCTTTAGGTCATTTTCGTCCTCTATACCCTTAATCTTGTCCAATTAGGGTTTTTAACCCATCTTGTGCATCGAATAGGTGGGTTTGTGTCCTTGGATGAGCATTTAGGTCATTTTCATTCTCGCTAGGCTTATTCTTGTGCAGTTATGGTTTTTAACCAATCTTGTGCATCCAATAGGTGTGTTTGTGTCGTTGGATGAACGTTTAGGCTATTTTCGTCCTCCCTAGGGTAATTCTTGTCCAATTAGGGTTTTTACCAATCTTGTGCATCCAATAGGTGTGTTTGTGTCGTTCGATGAACATTTTGGTCATTTTCGTCCTCGCTAGGCTTATTCTTGTCCAGTTATGGTTTTTAACCAATCTTGTGCATCAAATACAATTGTTTGTGTCATTGGATGAACATTTAGGTCATTTTTGTCCTCCCTACACTTAATCTTGTCCAATTAGAGTTTTTAACCCATCATGTGCATCCAATTGGTGTGTTTGTGTCATTGGATGAACATTTCGGTCATTTTCATCCTCCCAAGGATTATACTTGTCCAATTAGGATTTGTAACTAATCTTGTGCATCCAATAGGTGTGTTTGTGTCATTGGATGAACATATAGGACATTTTCGTCCTCCCTAGACTTATTCTTGTCCAATTAGGGTTTAAACCAATCTTGTGCATCGAATACGTGTGTTTGTGTCACAGGATGAATATTTAGGTCATTTTCTTCCTCCCTATGCTCATTTTCATCCTCCCTACAGTTGATATTGTCCAATTAGGGTTTTTAACTAATCTTGTGCATCCAATAGGTGTGTTTGTGTCCTTGGTTGAGCATTTAGGTGATTTTCGTCCTCCCTACACTTAATCTTGTCCAATTAGGGTTTTTAACCAATCTTGTGCATCTAATAGGTGTGTTTGTGTCATTGGACGATCATTTAGGACATTTTCGTCCTCCCTAGACTTATTCTTGTCCAATTAGGGTTTTAACCCATCTTGTGCATCGAATTGGAGTGTTTGTGTCATTGGTTGAACATTTAAGTCATTTTCGTCCTCCGTAGGCTTATTCTTGTCCATTTAGGGTTTTTAACTAATCTTTTGCATCCAATAGGTATGTTTGTGTCATTGGACGATCATTTAGGTCATTTTCTTCCTCCCTAGGCTTATTCTTGTCCAATTTGGGTTTTTAACCAATCTTGTGCATCGAATTAGTTCGTTTGTGTCATTGGATGAACATTTAGGTCATTTTCGTCCTCCACACACTTAATCTTGTCCAATTTGGGATTTTAACCAATCTTGTTCATCCAATAGGTGTGTTTGTGTCATTGGATGAACATTTAGGTCATTTTCGTTCTGCCTAGGGTAACTCTTGTCCAATTAGGGTTTTTACCAATCTTGTGCATCCAATAGGTGTGTTTGTGTCATTGGATGAACATTTAGGTCATTTTCGTCCTCGCTAGGATTATTTTTGTCCAATTAGGATTTGTAACTAATCTTTTGCATTTAATAGATGTGTTTGTGTCATTGGATGAACATTTAGGACATTTTCGTCCTCCCTAGACTTATTTTTGTCCAATTAGGGTTTTAACCAATCTTGTGCATCGAATAGGTGTGTTTGTGTGACTGGATGAACATTTAGGTCATTTTCTTCCTACCTATGCTCATTCTTTTCCAATTAGGGTTTTTAAACAATCTTGTGCATCGAATAAGTTCGTGTGTGTCGTTGGTCGAACATTTAGGTCATTTTCATCCTCCCTACAGTTGATATTGTCCAATTAGGGTTTTTAGCTAATCTTGTGCTTCCAATAGGTGTGTTTGTGTCCTTGGATGAGCATTTAGGCCATTTTCGTTCTCCCTACACTTAATCTTGTCCAATTAGGGTTTTTAACCAATCTTGTGCATCTAACAGGTGTGTTTGTGTCATTGGATGACATTTAGGTCATTTTCGTCCACCATAAACTTATTCAGGTCCAATTAGAGTTTTTAGCCAATCTTGTGCATCGAATAGGTGTGTTTGTGTCATTGGTTGAACATTTAAGTCATTTTCGTCCTCTCTACACTTAACGTTGTCCAATTAGGGTTTTTAACCCATCTTGTGCATCCAATAGGTATGTTTGTGTCATTGGACGATCATTTAGGTCATTTTCGTCCTCCCTAGGCTTATTCATGTCCAATTAGGGTTTTTAACCAATCTTGTGCATCGAAATAGTTCGTTTGTGTCATTGGATGAACATTTAGGTCATTTTCGTCCTCCACACACTTAATCTTGTCAAATTAGGAATTTTAACCAATCTTGTGCATCCAATAGGTGTGTTTGTGTCATTGGATGAACAGTTAGGTCATTTTCGTTCTCCTTAGGATAATTCTAGTCCAATTAGGGTTTTAACCAATCTTGTGGATCGAATAGGTGTGTTTGTGTCACTGGATGAACATTTAGGTCATTTTCGTCCTCCCTATGCTCATTCTTTTCCAATTAGGGTTTTTAAACAATCTTGTGCATCCAATAAGTTCGTGTGTGTTGTTGGATGAACATTTATGTCGTTTTCATCCTCCCTACAGTTGATATTGTCCAATTAAGGTTTTACTCTAATCAGGTGCATCCAATAGGTGTGTTTGTGTCGTTGGATGAACCTTTCGGTCATTTTCGTCCTCTCTACACTTAATCTTGTCCAATTAGGGTTTTTAACCCATCTTGTGCACCCAATATGTGTGTTTGTGTCATTGGACGATCATTTTGTTCATTTTCGTCGTCCCTAGGCTTATTCTTGTCCAATTAGGATTTGTAACTAATCTTGTGCATCGAATTAGTTCGTTTGTGTCATTGGATGAATATTTAGGTCATTTTCGTCCTCCCTAGGGTAATTCTTGTCCAATTAGGGTTTTTACCAATCTTGTGCATCCAATAATAGGTGTGTTTGTGTCATAGGATGAACATTTAGGTCATTTTCGTCCTCGCTCGGCTTATTCTTGTCCAGTTATGGTTTTTAACCAATCTTGTGCATCGAATACAATTGTTTGTGTCATTGGATGAACATTTAGGTCATTTTTGTCCTCCCAACACTTAATCTTGTCGAATTAGGGTTTTTAACCAATCTTGTGCATCCAATAGGCGTGTTTGTGTCATTGGATGAACATTTCGGTTATTTTCATCCTCCCAAGGATTATTCTTATCAAATTAGGATTTGTAACTAATCTGGTGCATCCAATAGGTGTGTTTGTGTCATTGGATGAACATTTAGGACATTTTCGTCCTCCCTAGACTTATTCTTGTCCAATTAGGGTTTTAACCAATCTTGTGCATCGAATAGGTGTGTTTGTGTCACTGGATGAACATTTAGCTCATTTTCTTCCTCCCTATGCTCATTCTTTTCCAATTAGGGTTTTTAAACAATCTTGTGCATCGAATAAGTTCGCGTGTGTCGTTGGTCGAACATTTAGGTCATTTTCATCCTCCCTACAGTTGATATTGTCCAATTAGGGTTTTTAACTTATCTTGTGCATCCAATAGGTGTGTTTGTGTCCTTGGATGAGCATTTAGGTCATTTTCGTCCTCCCTACACTTAATCTTGTCCAATTAGGGTTTTTAACCAATCCTGTGCATCTAATAGGTGTGTTTGTGTCATTGGATGACATTTAGGTCATTTTCGTCCACCATAAACTTATTTAGGTCCAATTAGAGTTTTTAGCCAATCTTGTGCATCAAATAGGTGTGTTTGTGTCATTGGTTGAACATTTAAGTCATTTTCGTCCTCTCTACACTTAATCTTGTCCAATTAGGGTTTTTAACCCATCTTGTGCATCCAATAGGTGTGTTTGTGTCATTGGACGATCATTTAGGTCATTTTCGTCCTCCCTAGGCTTATTCTTGTCCTATTATGGTTTTTAACCAATCTTGTGCATCGAATTAGTTCGTTTGTGTCATTGGATGAACATTTAGGTCATTTTCGTCCTCCACACACTTAATCTTGTCCAATTAGGGTTTTCACCAATCTTGTGAATCCAATAGGTGTTTTTGTGTCGTTGGATGAACATTAAGTCATTTTCGTCCTCCCTAGGGTAATTCTTGTCCAATTAGGGTTTTTACCAATCTTGTGCATCCAATAGGTGTGTTTGTGTCGTTGGATGAACATTTAGGTCATTTTCGTCCTCGCTAGGCTTATTCTTGTCCAGTTATGGTTTTTAACCAATCTTGTGCATCGAATACAATTGTTTGTGTCATTGGACGAACATTTAGGTCATTTTTGTCCTCCCTACACTTAATCTTGTCGAATTAAAGTTTTTAACCAATCTTGTGCATCCAATAGGTGTGTTTGTGTCATTGGATGAACATTTCGGTCATTTTCATCCTCCCAAGGATTATTCTTGTCCAATTAGGATTTCTAACTAATCTTGTGCATCCAATAGGTGTGTTTGTGTCATTGGATGAACATTTAGGACATTTTCGTCCTCGCTAGACTTATTCTTGTCCATTTAGGGTTTTAACCAATCTTGTGCATCGAATAGGTGTGTTTGTGTCACTGGATGAACATTTAGGTCATTTTCTTCCTCCCTATGCTCATTCTTTTCCAATTATGGTTTTTAAACAATCTTGTGCATCGAATAAGTTCGTGTGTGTCGTTGGTCGAACATTTAGGTCATTTTCATCCTCCCTACAGTTGATATTGTCCAATTAGGGTTTTTAGCTAATCTTGTGCTTCCAAAAGGTGTGTTTGTGTCCTTGGATGAGCATTTATGTGATTTTCGTCCTCCCTACACTTAATCTTGTCCAATTAGGGTTTTTAACCAATCTTGTGCATCTAATAGGTGTGTTTGTGTCATTGGACGATCATTTAGGACATTTTCGTCCTCCCTAGACTTATTCTTGTCCAATTAGGGTTTTAACCCATCTTGTGCATCGAATTGGAGTGTTTGTGTCATTGGTTGAACATTTAAGTCATTTTCGTCCTCCGTAGGCTTATTCTTGTCCATTTAGGGTTTTTAACGAATCTTTTGCATCCAATAGGTATGTTTGTGTCATTGGACGATCATTTAGGTCATTTTCTTCCTCCCTAGGCTTATTCTTGTCCAATTTGGGTTTTTAACCAATCTTGTGCATCGAATTAGTTCGTTTGTGTCATTGGATGAACATTTAGGTCATTTTCGTCCTCCACACACTTAATCTTGTCCAATTTGGGATTTTAACCAATCTTGAGCATCCAATAGGTGTGTTTGTGTCGTTGGATGAACATTTAGGTCATTTTCGTTCTGCCTAGGCTTACTCTTGTCCAATTAGGGTTTTTACCAATCTTGTGCATCCAATAGGTGTGTTTGTGTCATTGGATGAACATTTAGGTCATTTTCGTCCTCGCTAGGATTATTCTTGTCCAATTTGGATTTGTAACTAATCTTTTGCATTTAATAGATGTGTTTGTGTCATTGGATGAACATTTAGGACATTTTCGTCCTCCCTAGACTTATTTTTGTCCAACTAGGGTTTTAACCAATCTTGTGCATCGAATAGGTGTGTTTGTGTGACTGGATGAACATTTAGGTCATTTTCTTCCTCCCTATGATTATTCTTTTCCAATTAGGGTTTTTAAACAATCTTGTGCATCGAATAAGTTCGTGTGTGTCGTTGGTCGAATATTTAGGTCATTTTCATCCTCCCTACAGTTGATATTGTCCAATTAGGGTTTTTAGCTAATCTTGTGCTTCCAATAGGTGTGTTTGTGTCCTTGGATGAGCATTTAGGCCATTTTCGTTCTCCCTACACTTAATCTTGTCCAATTAGGGTTTTTAACCAATCTTGTGCATCTAATAGGTGTGTTTGTGTCATTGGATGACATTTAGGTCATTTTCGTCCACCATCACCTTATTCAGGTCCAATTAGAGTTTTTAGCCAATCTTGTGCATCGAATAGGTGTGTTTGTGTCATTGGTTGAACATTTAAGTCATTTTCGTCCTCTCTACACATAATGTTGTCCAATTAGGGTTTTTAACCCATCTTGTGCATCCAATAGGTATGTTTGTGTCATTGGACGATCATTTAGGTCATTTTCGTCCTCCCTAGGCTTATTCATGTCCAATTAGGGTTTTTAACCAATCTTGTCCATCGAATTAGTTCGTTTGTGTCATTGGATGAACATTTAGGTCATTTTCGTCCTCCACACACTTAATATTGTCAAATTAGGAATTTTAACCAATCTTGTGCATCCAATAGGTGTGTTTGTGTCATTGGATGAACATTTAGGTCATTTTCGTCCTGCTTAGTATAATTCTTGTCCAATTAGGGTTTTAACCAATCTTGTGCATCGAATAGGTGTGTTTGTGTCACTGGATGAACATTTAGGTCATTTTCGTCCTCCCTATGCTTATTCTTTTCCAATTAGGGTTTTTAAACAATCTTGTGCATCCAATAAGTTCGTGTGTGTTGTTGGATGAACATTTATGTCATTTTCATCCTCCCTACAGTTGATATTGTCCAATTAAGGTTTTACTCTAATCTGGTGCATCCAATAGGTGTTTTTGTGTCGTTGGATGAACCTTTCGGTCATTTTCGTCCTCTCTACACTTAATCTTGTCCAATTAGGGTTTTTAACCCATCTTGTGCACCCAATATGTGTGTTTGTGTCATTGGACGATCATTTAGGTCATTTTCGTCCTCCCTAGGCTTATTCTTGTCCAATTAGGATTTGTAACTAATCTTGTGCATCGAATTAGTTCGTTTGTGTCATTGGATGAACATTTAGGTCATTTTAGTCCTCCACACACTTAATCTTGTCCAATTAGGGATTGTAACCAATCTAGTGCATCCAATAGGTGTGTTTGTGTCGTTGGTGGAACATTTAGGTCATTTTCGTCCTCGCTAGGCTTATTCTTGTCCAGTTATGGTTTTTAACCAATCTTGTGCATCCAATAGGTGTGTTTGTGTCATTGGATGAACATTTCGGTTATTTTCATCCTCCCAAGGATTATTCTTGTCAAATTAGGATTTGTAACTAATCTGATGCATCCAATAGGTGTGTTTGTGTCATTGGATGAACATTTAGGACATTTTCGTCCTCCCTAGACTTATTCTTGTCCAATTAGGGTTTTAACCAATCTTGTGCATCGAATAGGTGTGTTTGTGTCACTGGATGAATATTTAGGTCATTTTCTTCCTCCCTATGCTCATTCTTTTCCAGTTAGGGTTTTTAAACAATCTTGTGCATCGAATAAGTTCGTGTGTGTCGTTGGTCGAACATTTAGGTCATTTTCATCCTCCCTGCAGTTGATATTGTCCAATTAGGGTTTTTAACTAATCTTGTGCATCCAATAGGTGTGTTTGTGTCCTTGGATGAGCATTTAGGTCATTTTCGTCCTCCCTACACTTAATCTTGTCCAATTAGGGTTTTTAACCAATCCTGTGCATCTAATAGGTGTGTTTGTGTCATTGGATGACATTTAGGTCATTTTCGTCCACCATAAACTTATTTAGGTCCAATTAGAGTTTTTAGCCAATCTTGTGCATCAAATAGGTGTGTTTGTGTCATTGGTTGAACATTTAAGTCATTTTCGTCCTCTCTACACTTAATCTTGTCCAATTAGGGTTTTTAACCCATCTTGTGCATCCAATAGGTGTGTTTGTGTCGTTGGACGATCATTTAGGTCATTTTCGTCCTCCCTAGGCTTAATTCTTGTCCAATTAGGGTTTTTAACCAATCTTGTGCATCAAATTAGTTCGTTTGTGTCATTGGATGAACATTTAGGTCATTTTCGTCCTCCACACACTTAATCTTGTCCAATTAGGGTTTTCACCAATCTTGTGCATCCAATAGGTGTTTTTGTGTCGTTGGTTGAACATTAAGTCATTTTCGTCCTCCCTAGGGTAATTCTTGTCCAATTAGGGTTTTTACCAATCTTGTGCATCCAATAGGTGTGTTTGTGTCGTTGGATGAACATTTAGGTCATTTTCGTCCTCGCTAGGCTTATTCTTGTCCACTTATAGTTTTTAACCAATCTTGTGCATCGAATACAATTGTTTGTGTCATTGGACAAACATTTAGGTCATTTTTGTCCTCCCTACACTTAATCTTGTCGAATTAAAGTTTTTAACCAATCTTGTGCATCCAATAGGTTTGTTTGTGTCATTGGATGAACATTTAGGTCATTTTCGTCCTCCCTAGGGTAATTCTTGTCCAATTAGGGTTTTTACCAATCTTGTGCATCCAATAGGTGTGTTTGTGTCATTGGATGAACATTTAGGTCATTTTCGTCCTCGCTAGGCTTATTCTTGTCCATTTAGGGTTTTAACCAATCTTGTGCATCGAATAGGTGTGTTTGTGTCACTGCATGAACATTTAGGTCATTTTCTTCCTCTCTATGCTCATTCTTTTCCAATTAGGGTTTTTAAACAATCTTGTGCATCGAATAAGTTCGTGTGTGTCGTTTGTCGAACATTTAGGTCATTTAAACCCTCCCTACAGTTGATATTGTCCAATTAGGGTTTTTAACTAATCTTGTGCTTCCAATAGGTGTGTTCGTGTCCTTGGATGAGCATTTAGGTAATTTTCTTCCTCCCTACACTTAATCTAGTCGAATTAGGATTTTTAACCAATCTTGTGCATCTAATAGGTGTGTTTGTGTCATTCGATGACATTTAGGTCATTTTCATCCACCATAAGCTTATTCAGAGCCAATTACGATTTTTAGCCAATCATGTGCATCGAATAGGTGGGTTTGTATCATTGGTTGAACCTTTAGGTCATTTTCGTCCTCTATACCCTTAATCTTGTCCAATTAGGGTTTTTAACCCATCTTGTGCATCCAATAGGTGTGTTTGTGTCATTGGCAAACATTTAGGTCATTTTTGTCCTCCCTACACTTAATCTTGTCCAATTAGAGTTTTTAACCAATCTTGTGCATCCAATAGGTGTGTTACTGTCATTTGATGAACATTTCGGTCATTTTCATCCTCCCAAGGATTATTCTTGTCCAATTAGGATTTCTAACTAATCTGGTGCATCCAATAGGTGTGTTTGTGTCATTGGATGAACATTTAGGACATTTTCGTCCTCCCTAGACTTATTCTTGTCCAATTAGGGTTTTAACCAATCTTGTGCATCGAATAGGTGTGTTTGTGTCACTGGATGAACATTTAGGTCATTTTCGTCCTCCCTATGCTCATTCTTTTCCAATTAGGGTTTTTAAAAATCTTGTGCATCTAATAAGTTCGTGTGTGTTGTTGGATGAACATTTAGGTCATTTTCATCCTCCCTACAGTTGATATTGTCCAATTAAGGTTTTAAACTAATCTTGTGAATCCAATAGGTGTGTTTGTGTCATTGGTTGAACCTTTAGGTCATTTTCGTCCTCTCTACACTTAATCTTGTCCAATTAGGGTTTTTAACCCATCTTGTGCATCCAATAGGTTTGTTTGTGTCATTGGACGATCATTTAGGTCATTTTCGTCCTCCCTAGGCTTATTCTTGTCCTATTATGGTTTTTAACCAATCTTGTGCATCGAATTAGTTCGTTTGTGTCATTGGATGAACATTTAGGTCATTTTCTTCCTCCACACACTTAATCTTGTCCAATTAGGGATTTTAACCAATCTAGTGCATCCAATAAGTGTGTTTGTGTCGTTGGATGAACATTTAGGTCATTTTCGTCCTCCCTAGGGTAATTCTTGTCCAATTAGGGTTTTTACCAATCTTGTGCATCCAATAGGTGTGTTTGTGTCATTGGATGAACATTTAGGTCATTTTCGTCCTCGCTAGGCTTATACTTGTCCAGTTATGGTTTTTAACCAATCTTGTGCATCGAATACAATTGTTTGTGTCATTGGATGAATATTTAGGTCATTTTTGTCCTCCCTACACTTAATCTTGTCCAATTAGATTTTTTAACCAATCTTGTGCATCCAATAGGTGTGTTTGTGTCATTGGATGAACATTTTGGTCATTTTCATCCTCCCAAGGATTATTCTTGTCCAATTAGGATTTGTAACTAATCTTGTGCATTCAATAGGTGTGTTTGTGTCATTGGATGAACATTTAGGACATTTTCGTGCTCCCTAGACTTATTCTTGTCCAATTAGGGTTTTAACCAATCTTGTGCATCTAATAGGTGTGTTTGTGTCATTGGATGACATTTAGGTCATTTTCGTCCACCATAAGCTTATTCAGAGCCAATTACGATTTTTAGCCAATCATGTGCATCGAGTAGGTGGGTTTGTATCATTAGTTGAACCTTTAGGTCATTTTCGTCCTCTATACCCTTAATCTTGTCCAATTAGGGTTTTTAACCCATCTTGTGCATCCAATAGGTGTGTTTGTGTCATTGGACGAACATTTAGGTCATTTTTGTCCTCCCTACACTTAACCAATCTTGTGCATCCAATAGGTGTGTTTGTGTCATTTGATGAACATTTCGGTCATTTTCATCCTCCCAAGGATTATTCTTGTCCAATTAGGATTTCTAACTAATCTGGTGCATCCAATAGGTGTGTTTGTGTCATTGGATGAACATTTAGGTCATTTTGGTCCTCCCTAGACTTATTCTTGTCCGATTAGGGTTTTAACCAATCTTGTGCATCGAATAGGTGTGTTTGTGTCACTGGATGAACATTTAGGTCATTTTCGCCCTCCCTATTCTCATTCTTTTCCAATTAGGGTTTTTAAACAATCTTGTGCATCCAATAAGTTCGTGTGTGTTGTTGGATGAACATTTAGGTCATTTTCATCCTCCCTATAGTTGATATTTTCCAATTAAGGTTTTAAACTAATCTTGTGAATCCAATAGGTGTGTTTGTGTCATTGGTTGAACCTTTAGGTCATTTTCGTCCTCTCTTCACTTAATCTTGTCCAAATAGGGTTTTTAACCCATCTTGTGCATCCAATAGGTTTGTTTGTGTCATTGGACGATCATTTAGGTCATTTTCGTCCTCCCTAGGCTTATTCTTGTCCTATTATGGTTTTTAACCAATCTTGTGCATCGAATTAGTTCGTTTGTGTCATTGGATGAACATTTAGGTCATTTTCTTCCTCCACACACTTAATGTTGTCCAATTAGGGATTTTAACCAATCTAGTGCATCCAATAGGTGTGTTTGTGTCGTTGGATGAACATTTAGGTCATTTTCATCCTCCCTAGGGTAATTCTTGTCCAATTAGGGTTTTTACCAATCTTGTGCATCCAATACGTGTGTTTGTGTCATTGGATGAACATTTAGGACATTTTCGTCCTCCCTAGACTTATTCTTGTCCAATTAGGGTTTTAACCAATCTTGTGCATCGAATAGGTGTGTTTGTGTCACTGGATGAACATTTAGGTCATTTTCGTCCTCCCTATGCTCATTCTTTTCCAATTAGGGTTTTTAAAAATCTTGTGCATCCAATAAGTTCGTGTGTGTTGTTGGCTGAACATTTAGGCCATTTTCATCTTCCCTACAGTTGATATTGTCCAATTAAGGTTTTAAACTAATCTTGTGAATCCAATAGGTGTGTTTGTGTCATTGGTTGAACCTTTAGGTCATTTTCGTCCTCTCTACACTTAATCTTGTCCAATTAGGGTTTTTAACCCATCTTGTGCATCCAATAGGTTTGTTTGTGTCATTGGACGATCATTTAGGTCATTTTCCTCCTCCCTAGGCTTATTCTTGTCCAATTATGGTTTTTAACCAATCTTGTGCATCGAATTAGTTCGTTTGTGTCATTGGATGAACATTTAGGTCATTTTCTTCCTCCACACACTTAATCTTGTCCAATTAGGGATTTTAACCAATCTAGTGCATCCAATAGGTGTGTTTGTGTAGTTGGATAAACATTTAGGTCATTTTCGTCCTCCCTAGGGTAATTCTTGTCCAATTAGGGTTATTACCAATCTTGTGCATCCAATAGGTGTGTTTGTGTCATTGGATGAACATTTAGGTCATTTTAGTCCTCCCTACACTTAATCTTCTCCAATTAGAGTTTTTAACCAATCTTGTGCATCCAATAGGTGTGTTTGTGTCATTGGATGAACATTTTGGTCATTTTCATCCTCCCAAGGATTATTCTTGTCCAATTAGGATTTGTAACTAATCTTGTGCATTCAATAGGTGTGTTTGTGTCATTGGATGAACATTTAGGACATTTTCGTGCTCCCTAGACTTATTCTTGTCCAATTAGGGTTTTAACCAATCTTGTGCATCTAATAGGTGTGTTTGTGTCATTGGAGTACATTTAGGTCATTTTCGTCCACCATAAGCTTATTCAGGTCCATTTAGAGTTTTTAGCCAATCTTGTGCATCAAATAGGTGTGTTTGTGTCATTGGTTGAACATTTAAGTCATTTTCGTCCTCTCTACACTTAATCTTGTCCAATTACGGCTTTTAACCCATCTTGTGCATCCAATAGGTATGTTTGTGTCATTGGACGATCATTTAGGTCATTTTTGTCCTCCCTAAGGCTTATTCTTGTCCAATTAGGGTTTTTAAGCAATCTTGTGCATCTAATAGGTGTGTTTGTGTCATTGGATGACATTTAAGTCATTTTCGTCCACCATAATCTTATTCAGGTCCAATTACGGTTATTAGCGAGTCTTGTGCATCGAATAGGTGTGTTTGTGTCATTGGTTGAACCTTTAGGTCATTTTCGTCCTCTCTACACTTAATCTTGTCCAATTAAGGTTTTTAACCCATCTTCTGCATCCAATAGGTGTGTTTGTGTCATTGGACGATCATTTAGGTCATTTTCGTCCTCCCTAGGCTTATTCTTGTCCAATTAGGGTTTTTAACGAATCTTGTGCATCGAATTAGATCGTTTGTGTCATTGGATGAACATTTAGGTCATTTTCGTCCTCCACACACTAATTGTTGTCCAATTAGGGTTTTTACCAATCTTGTGCATCCAATAGGTGTGTTTGTGTCATTGGATGAACATTTAGGTAATTTTCGTCCTCGCTAGGCTTATTCTTGTCCAGTTACGGTTTTTAACCAATCTTGTGCATCGAATACAATTGTTTGTGTCATTGGATGAACATTTAAGTCATTTTTGTTCTCCCTACACTTAATCTTGTCCAATTAGAGTTTTTAACCAATCTTGTGCATCCAATAGGTGTGTTTGTGTCATTGGATCAACATTTCGGTCATTTTGATCCTCCCAACGATTATTCTTGTCCAATTAGGATTTGTAACTAATGTTGTGCATCCAATAGGTGTGTTTGTGTCATTGGATGAACATTTAGGACATTTTCGTCCTCCCTAGACTTATTAATGTCCAATTAGGGTTTTAACCAATCTTGTGCATCGAATAGGTGTGTTTGTGTCACTGGATGAACATTTAGGTCATTTTCTTCCTCCCTATGCTCATTCATTTCCAATTAGGGTTTTTAAACAATCTTGTGCATCGAATAAGTTCGTGTGTGTCGTTGGTCGAACATTTAGGTCATTTTCATCCTCCCTACAGTTGATATTGTCCAATTAGGGTTTTTAACTAATCTTGTGCATCCAATAGGTGTGTTTGTGTCCTTGGATGAGCATTTAGGTCATTTTCGTCCTCCCTACACTTAATCTTGTCCAATTAGGGTTTTTAACCAATCTTGTGCATCTAATAGGTGTGTTTGTGACATTGGATGAGATTTAGGTCATTTTCGTCCACCATAAGCTTATTCAGGTCAAATTAGAGTTTTTAGCCAATCTTGTGAATCGAATAGGTGTATTTGTGTCATTGGTTGAACATTTAAGTCATTTTCATCCTCTCTACACTAAATCTTGTCCAATTAGGGTTTTTAACCCATCTTGTGCATCCAATAGGTATGTTTGTGTCATTGGACGATCATTTAGGTCATTTTCGTCCTCCCTAGGCTTATTCTTGTCAAATTAGGGTTTTTAACCAATCTTGTGCATCTAATAGGTGTGTTTGTGTCATTGGATGACATTTAGGTCATTTTCGTCCACCATAATCTTATTCAGGTCCAATTACGGTTTTTAACGAGTCTTGTGCATCGAATAGGTGTGTTTGTGTCATTGGTTGAACCTTTAGGTCAGTTTCGTCCTCTCTACTCTTAATCTTGTCCAATTAGGTTTTTTAACCCATCATGAGCACCCAATTAGGGTTTTTAATAATCTTGTGCATCTAATAGGTGTGTTTGTGTCATTGGACGAAAATTTAGGTCATTTTCGTCTTCCCTAAGGTAATTCTTGTCCAATTAGGGTTTTAACGAATCTTGTGCATCGAAAAGGTCTGTTTGTGTCACAGGATGAACATTTAGGTCATTTTCGTCGTCCCTATGCTCATTCTTTTCCAATTAGGGTTTTTAAACAATCTTGTGCATCCAATAAGTTCGTGTGTTGTGTTGGATGATCATTTAGGTCATTTTAATCCTCCCTACAGTTGATATTGTCCAATTAATATTTTTAACTAATCTTGTGCATCCAATAGGTGTGTTTGTGTCATTGGTTGAACCTTTAGGTCATTTTCGTCCTCTCTACACTTAATCTTGTCCAATTAGGGTTTTTAACCCATCTTGTGCATCCAATAGGTTTGTTTGTGTCATTGGACGATCATTTAGGTCATTTTCGTCCTCCCTAGGGTAATTCTTGTCCAATTAGGGTTTTTACCAATCTTGTGCATCCAATAGGTGTGTCTGTGTCATTGGATGAACATTTAGGACATTTTCGTGCTCCCTAGACTTATTCTTGTCCAATTAGGGTTTTAACCAATCTTGTGCATCTAATAGGTGTGTTTGTGACACTGGATGACATTTAGGTCATTTTCGTCCACCATAAGCTTATTCAGGTCCAATTAGAGTTTTTAGCCAATCTTGTGAATCAAATAGGTGTGTTTGTGTCATTGGTTGAACATTTAAGTCATTTTCATCCTCTCTACACTTAATCTTGTCCAATAAGGGTTTTTAACCCATCTTGTGCATCCAATAGGTATGTTTGTGTCATTGGACGATCATTTAGGTCATTTTCGTCCTCCCTAGGCTTATTCTTGTCCAATTAGGGTTTTTAACCAATCTTGTGCATCTAATAGGTGTGTTTGTGTCATTGGATGACATTTAGGTCATTTTCGTCCACCATAATCTTATTCAGGTCCAATTACGGTTTTTAACGAGTCTTGTGCATCGAATAGGTGTGTTTGTGTCATTGGTTGAACCTTTAGGTCATTTTCGTCCTCTCTACTCTTAATCTTGTCCAATTAGGTTTTTTAACCCATCATGAGCATCCAATAGGTGTCTTTGTGTCATTGGACGATCATTTAGGTCATTTTCGTCCTCCCTAGGGTTATTCTTGTCCAATTCAGGTTTTTAACCAATCTTGTGCATCGAATTAGTTCGTTTGTGTCATTTCATGAACATTTCGGTCATTTTCATCCTCCCAAGGATTATTCTTGTCCAATTAGGATTTCTAACTAATTTGGTGCATCCAATAGGTGTGTTTGTGTCATTGGATGAACATTTAGGACATTTTCGTCCTCCCTAGACTTATTCTTGTCCAATTAGGGTTTTAACCAATCTTGTGCATCGAATAGCTGTGTTTGTGTCACTGGATGAACATTTAGGTCATGTTCGTCCTCCCTATGCTCATTCTTTTCCAATTAGGGTTTTTAAAAATCTTGTGCATCCAATAAGTTCGTGTGTGTTGTTGGATGAACATTTAGGTCATTTTCGTCCTCCGTATGCTCATTCTTTTCCAATTAGGGTTTTTAAAAATCTTGTGCATCGAATTAGTTCGTTTGTGTCATTTCATGAACATTTCGGTCATTTTCATCCTCCCAAGGATTATTCTTGTCCAATTAGGATTTATAACTAATCTTGTGCATCCAATAGGTGTGTTTGTGTCATTGGATGAACTTTTAAGTCATTTTCGTCCTCGCTTGGCTTATTCATTTCCAACTATGGTTTTTAACCAATCTTGTGCATCGAATACGTTTGTTTGTGTCATTGGAAGAACATTTAGGTCATTTTTGTCCTCCCTACACTTAATCTTGTCCAATTTGGGTTTTTAACCAATCTTGTGCATCCAATAGGTGTGTTTGTGTCATTGGATGAACATTTCGGAAATTTTCATCCTCCCAAGGATTATTCTTGTCCAATTAGGATTTGTAACCAATCTTGGGCATCCAATAGGTGTGTTTGTGTCATTGGATGAACACTTAGGACATTTTCGTCCTCCCTAGACTTATTCTTGTCCAATTAGGGTTTTAATCCTCCCTACAGTTGATATTGTCCAATTAAGGTTTTTAACTAATCTTGTGCATCTAATAGGTGTGTTTGTGTCATTGGATGGACCTTTAGGTTATTTTCGTCCTCCCTACACTTAATCTTGTCCAATTAGGGTTTTTAACCCATCTTGTATATCCAATAGGTGTGTTTGTGTCATTGGACGATCATTTAGGTCATTTTAGTCCTCCGTATGCTTATTCATGTCCAATTAGGGATTTTAACCAATCTTGTGCATCTAATAGGTGTGTTTGTGTCATTGGATGCAATTTAGGTCATTTTCGTCCACCATAATCTTATTCAGGTCCAATTACGGTTTTTAACGAGTCTTGTGCATCGAATAGGTGTGTTTGTGTCATTGGTTGAACCTTTAGGTCATTTTCGTCCTCTCTACTCTTAATCTTGTCCAATTAGGTTGTTTAACCCATCATGAGCCTCCAATAGGTGTCTTTGTGTCATTGGACGATCATTTAGGTCATTTTCGTCCTCCCTAGGCTTATTCTTGTCCAATTCGGGTTTTTAACCAATCTTGTCCATCGAATGAGTTCGTTTGTGTCATTTCATGAACATTTCGGTCATTTTCATCCTCCCAAGGATTATTCTTGTCCAATTAGGATTTCTAACTAATCTGGTGCATCCAATAGTTGTGTTTGTGTCATTGGATGAACATTTAGGACATTTTCGTCCTCCTTAGACTTATTCTTGTCCAATTAGGGTTTTAACCAATCTTGTGCATCGAATAGGTGTGTTTGTGTCACTGGATGAACATTTAGGTCATTTTCGTCCTCCCTATGCTCATTCTTTTCCAATTAGGGTTTTTAAAAATCTTGTGCATCCAATAAGTTCGTGTGTGTTGTTGGATGAACATTTAGGTCATTTTCATCCTCCCTACAATTGATATTGTCCAATTAAGGTTTTAAACTAATCTTGTGAATCCAGTAGGTGTGTTTGTGTCATTGGTTGAACCTTTAGGTCATTTTCGTCCTCTCTACACTTAATCTTGTCCAAATAGGGTTTTTAACCCATCTTGTGCATCCAATAGGTTTGTTTGTGTCATTGGACGATCATTTAGGTCATTTTCGTCCTCCCTAGGCTTATTCTTGTCCTATTATGGTTTTTAACCAATCTTGTGCATCGAATTAGTTCGTTTGTGTCATTGGATGAACATTTAGGTCGTTTTCTTCCTCCACACACTTAATCTTGTCCAATTAGGGATTTTAACCAATCTAGTGCATCCAATAGGTGTGTTTGTGTCGTTGGATGAACATTTAGGTCATTTTCGTCCTCCCTAGGGTAATTCTTGTCCAATTAGGGTTTTTACCAATCTTGTGCATCCAATAGGTGTGTTTGTGTCATTGGATGAACATTTAGGTCATTTTCGTCCTCGCTAGGCTTATTCTTGTCCAGTTATGGTTTTTAACCATTCTTGTGCATCGAATACAATTGTTTGTGTCATTGGATGAAGATTTAGGTCATTTTTGTCCTCCCTACACTTAATCTTGTCCAATTAGAGTTTTTAACCAATCTTGTGCATCCAATAGGTGTGTTTGTGTCGTTGGATGAACATTTTGGTCATTTTCATCCTCCCAAGGATTATTCTTGTCCAATTAGGATTTGTATCTAATCTTGTGCATTCAATAGGTGTGTTTGAGTCATTGGATGAACATTTAGGACATTTTCGTGCTCCCTAGACTTATTCTTGTCCAATTAGGGTTTTAACCAATCTTGTGCATCTAATAGGTGTGTTTGTGTCATTGGATTACATTTAGGTCATTTTCGTCTACCATAAGCATATTCAGGTCAATTTAGAGTTTTTAGCCAATCTTGTGAATCGAATAGGTGTGTTTGTGTCATTGGTTGAACATTTAAGTCATTTTCGTCCTCTCTACACTTAATCTTCTCCAATTACGGTTTTTGACCCATCTTGTGCATCCAATAGGTATGTTTGTGTCATTGGACGATCATTTAGGTCATTTTCGTCCTCCCTAGGCTAATTCTTGTCCAATTAGGGTTTTTAACCAATCTTGTGCATCTAATAGGTGTGTTTGTGTCATTGGATGACATTTAAGTCATTTTCGTCCAACATAATCTTATTCAGGTCCAACTACGGTTATTAGCGAGTCTTGTGCATCGAATAGGTGTGTTTGTGTCATTGGTTGAACCTTTAGGTCATTTTCGTCCCCTCTACACTTAATCTTGTCCAATTAAGGTTTTTAAGCCATCTTCTGCATCCAATAGGTGTGTTTGTGTCATTGGATGATCATTTAGGTCTGTTTCGTCCTCCCTAGGCTTATTCTTGTCGAATTAGGGTTTTTAACCAATCTTGTGCATCGAATTAGATCGTTTGTGTCATTGGATGAACATTTAGGTCATTTTCGTCCTCCACACACTAATTCTTGTCCAATTAGGGTTTTTACCAATCTTGTGCATCCAATAGGTGTGTTTGTGTCATTGGATGAACATTTAGGTCATTTTCGTCCTCGCTAGGCTTAGTCTTGTCCAGTTATGGTTTTTAACCAATCTTGTGCATCGAATACAATTGTTTGTGTCATTGGATGAACATTTAGGTCATTTTTGTTCTCCCTACACTTAATCTTGTCCAATTAGAGTTTTTAACCAATCTTGTGCATCCAATAGGTGTGTTTGTGTCGTTGGATGAACATTTTGGTCATTTTCATCCTCCCAAGGATTATTCTTGTCCAATTAGGATTTGTATCTAATCTTGTGCATTCAATAGGTGTGTTTGAGTCATTGGATGAACATTTAGGACATTTTCGTGCTCCCTAGACTTATTCTTGTCCAATTAGGGTTTTAACCAATCTTGTGCATCTAATAGGTGTGTTTGTGTCATTGGATTACATTTAGGTCATTTTCGTCTACCATAAGCATATTCAGGTCAATTTAGAGTTTTTAGCCAATCTTGTGAATCGAATAGGTGTGTTTGTGTCATTGGTTGAACATTTAAGTCATTTTCGTCCTCTCTACACTTAATCTTCTCCAATTACGGTTTTTGACCCATCTTGTGCATCCAATAGGTATGTTTGTGTCATTGGACGATCATTTAGGTCATTTTCGTCCTCCCTAGGCTAATTCTTGTCCAATTAGGGTTTTTAACCAATCTTGTGCATCTAATAGGTGTGTTTGTGTCATTGGATGACATTTAAGTCATTTTCGTCCAACATAATCTTATTCAGGTCCAACTACGGTTATTAGCGAGTCTTGTGCATCGAATAGGTGTGTTTGTGTCATTGGTTGAACCTTTAGGTCATTTTCGTCCTCTCTACACTTAATCTTGTCCAATTAAGGTTTTTAAGCCATCTTCTGCATCCAATAGGTGTGTTTGTGTCATTGGATGATCATTTAGGTCTGTTTCGTCCTCCCTAGGCTTATTCTTGTCGAATTAGGGTTTTTAACCAATCTTGTGCATCGAATTAGATCGTTTGTGTCATTGGATGAACATTTAGGTCATTTTCGTCCTCCACACACTAATTCTTGTCCAATTAGGGTTTTTACCAATCTTGTGCATCCAATAGGTGTGTTTGTGTCATTGGATGAACATTTAGGTCATTTTCGTCCTCGCTAGGCTTAGTCTTGTCCAGTTATGGTTTTTAACCAATCTTGTGCATCGAATACAATTGTTTGTGTCATTGGATGAACATTTAGGTCATTTTTGTTCTCCCTACACTTAATCTTGTCCAATTAGAGTTTTTAACCAATCTTGTGCATCCAATAGGTGTGTTTGTGTCGTTGGATGAACATTTCGGTCATTTTCATCCTCCCAACGATTATTCTTGTCCAATTAGGATTTGTAACTAATCTTGTGCATCTAATAGGTGTGATTCTGTCATTGGATGAACATTTAGGACATTTTCACCCTCCCTACAGTTGATATTGTCCAATTAGGGTTTTTAACTAATCTTGTGCATCCAATAGGTGTGTTTGTGTCGTTGGATGAACATTTCGGTCATTTTCATCCTCCCAATGATTATTCTTGTCCAATTAGGATTTGTAACTAATCTTGTGCATCCAATAGGTGTGATTCTGTCATTGGATGAACATTTAGGACATTTTCGTCCTCCCTAGACTTATTAATGTCCAATTAGGGTTTTAACAAATCTTGTGCATCGAATAGGTGTGTTTGTGTCACTGGATGAACATTTAGGTCATTTTCTTCCTCCCTATGCTCATTCATTTCCAATTAGGGTTTTTAAACAATCTTGTGCATCGAATAAGTTCGTGTGTGTCGTTGGTCGAACATTTAGGTCATTTTCATCCTCCCTACAGTTGATATTGTCCAATTAGGGTTTTTAACTAATTTTGTGCATCCAATAGGTGTGTCTGTGTCCTTGGATGAGCATTTAGGTCATTTTCGTCCTCCCTACACTTAATCTTGTCCAATTAGGGTTTTTAACCAATCTTGTGCATCTAATAGGTGTGTTTGTGACATTGGATGACATTTAGCTCATTTTCGTCCACCATAAGCTTATTCAGGTCCAATTAGAGTTTTTAGCCAATCTTGTGAATCGAATAGGTGTGTTTGTGTCATTGGTTGAACCTTTAGGTCATTTTCGTCCTCTCTACTCTTAATCTTGTCCAATTAGGTTTTTTAACCCATCATGAGCATCCAATAGGTGTCTTTGTGTCATTGGACGATCATTTAGGTCATTTTCATCCTCCCTAGGCTTATTCTTGTCCAATTCGGGTTTTTAACCAATCTTGTGCATCGAATTAGTTCGTTTGTGTCATTGGATGAACATTCAGGTCATTTTCGTCCTCCACACACTTAATCTTGTCCAATTAGGGATTTCAACCCATCTTGTGCATGCAGTAGGTGTATTTGTGTCATTGGATGAAAATTTAGGTCATTTTCGTCCTCCCTAAGGTAATTCTTGTCCAATTAGGGTTTTAACGAATCTTGTGCATCGAATAGGTCTGTTTGTGTCACAGGATAAACATTTAGGTCTGTTTGTGTCACAGGATGAACATTTAGGTCTGTTTGTGCATCCAATAAGTTCGTGTGTTGTGTTGGATGATCATTTAGGTCATTTTAATCCTTCCTACAGTTGATATTGTCCAATTAAGGTTTTTAACTAATCTTGTGCATCCAATAGGTTGGTTTGTGTCATTGGATGAACCTCTAGGATATTTTCGTTCTCCCTACACTTAATCTTGTCCAATTCGGGTTTTTAACCCATCTTGTATATCCAATAGGTGTGTTTGTGTCATTGGACGATTACTTAGGTCATTTTAGTCCTCCCTAGGCTTATTCTTGTCCAATTAGTGTTTTTAATCAATCTTGTGCATCGAATTAGTTCGTGTATGACATTGGATGAACATTTAGGTCATTTTCGTCCTCCACACTTTTAATCTTGTCCAATTAGGGATTTTAACCAATCTTGTGCATCCAATCGGTGTGTTTGTGTCATTGGATGAACATTTAGGTCATTTTCTTCCTCCCTAGGGTAATTCTTGTCCCATTAGGGATTTTACCACTCTTGAGCATCCAATAGGTGTGTTTGTGTCATTGGATGAACATTTAGGTCATTTTTGTCCTCCCTACACTTAATCTTGTCCAATTAAAAATTTTAACCAATGTTGTGCATCTAATAGGTGTGTTTGTGTCAATGGATGAACATTTTAGTCATTTTCATCCTCCCAAGGATTATTCTTGTCCAAATAGGATTTGTAACCAATCTTGTGCAACGAATAGGTGTGCTTGTGTCATTGGATGTACATTTACGACATTTTCATCCTCCCTAGACTTATTCTTGTCCAATTAGGGTTTTAACAAATCTGGTGCTTCGTATAGGTGTGTTTGGGTCACTGGATGAATATTTAGGTCATTTTCTTCCTCCTTATGCTAATTCTTTTCCAATTAGGGTTTTTAAACAATCTTGTGCATCGAATAAGTTCGTGTGTGTCGTTAGTCGAACCTTTAGGTCATTTTCATCCTCCCTACAGTTGATATTGTGCAATTAGGGTTTTTAACTAATCTTGTGCATCCAATAGGTGTGTTTGTGTCCTTGGAAGAACATTTAGGTCATTTTTGTCCTCCCTACACTTAATCTTGTCCAATTTGGGTTTTTAACCAATCTTGTGCATCCAATAGGTGTGTTTGTGTCATTGGATGAACATTTCGGAAATTTTCATCCTCCCAAGGATTATTCTTGTCCAATTAGGATTTGTAACCAATCTTGTGCATCCAATAGGTGTGTTTGTGTCATTGGATGAACATTTAGGACATTTTCGTCCTCCCTAGACTTATTCTTGTCCAATTAGGGTTTTATCCAATCTTGTGCATCGAATAGGTGTGTTTGTGTCACTAGATGAACATTTAGGACATTTTCGTCCTCTCTACACCTATTCTATTCCAATTTGGGTTTTTAACCCATCTTGTGCATCGAATTAGATCGTTTGTGTCATCGGATGAACATTCAGGTCATTTTCGTCCTCCACACACTTAATCTTGTCCAATTAGGGATTTTAACCAATCTTGTGCATCCAATAGGTGTGTGTGTGTCACTGGATGAACATTTAGGTCATTTTCGTCCTCCCTATGCTCATTCTTTTCCTATTAGGGTTTTTAATCAATATTGTGCATCCAATAAGTTCGTGTGTTTTGTTAGATGAACATTTAGGTCATTTTAATCCTCCCTACAGTTGATATTGTCCAATTAAGGTTTTTAACTAATCTTGTGCATCTAATAGGTGTGTTTGTTTCATTGGATGAACCTTTAGGTTATTTTCGTCCTCCCTACACTTAATCTTGTCCAATTAGGGTTTTTAACCCATCTTGTATATCCAATAGGTGTGTTTGTGTCATTGGACGATCATTTAGGTCATTTTAGTCCTCCGTATGCTTATTCTTGTCCAATTAGGGTTTTTAGCCAATCTTGTGCATCGAATTAATTCGTGTGTGTCATTGGATGAACATTTAGGTCATTTTCGTCCTGCACACACTTAATCTTGTCCAATTAGGGATTTTAACCAATCTTGTGCATCCAATAGGTGTGTTTGTGTCGTTGGATGAACATTTAGGTCATTTTCGTCCTCCCTAGGGTAATTCTTGTCCAATTAGGGTTTTTACCAATCTCTTGCATCCAATAGGTGTCTTTGTGTCATTGGATGAACATTTAGGTCATTTTCTTCCTCGCTAGGCTTATTCTTGTCCAATTATGGTTTTTAACCAATCTTGTGCATCAAATACGTTTGTTTGTTTCATTGGATGAACATTTAGGTCATTTTTGTCCTCCCTACACTTAATCTTATCCAATTAGGGTTTTTAACCAACCTTGTACATCCAATACGTGTGTTTGTGTCATTGGATGAACATTTCGGTCATTTTCATCCTCCCAAGGATTATTCTTGTCCAATTAGGATTTGTAACCAATCTTGTGCATCCAATAGGTGTGTTTGTGTCATTGGATGTACATTTACAATATTTTCATCGTCCATAGACTTATTCTTGTCCAATTAGGGTTTTAACCAATCTTGTGCTTCGAATAGGTGTGTTTGTGTCACTGCATGAATATTTAGGTCATTTTCTTCCTCCTTATGCTAATTCTTCTCCAATTAGGGTTTTTAAACAATCTTGTGCATCGAATATGTTCGTGTGTGTCGTTGATCGAACATTTAGGTCATTTTCATCCTAATTAGGGTTCATATTGTCTAATTAGGGTTTTTAACTAATCTAGTGCCCAATCTTGTGCATCGAATAGGTGTGTTTTTGTCATTGGTTGAACCTTTAGGTCATTTTCGTCCTCTCTACCCTTAATCTTGTCCAATTAGGGTTTTTAACCATTCTTGTGCATCCAATAGGTGTGTTTGTGTCATTGGACGATCATTTAGTTCATTTTCGTCCTCCGTAGGCATATTCTTTTCCAATTACGGTTTTTAACCAGTCTTGTGCATCGAATTAGTTGGTTTGTGTCATTGGATGAACATTTAGGTCATTTTCGTCCTTCGGGCAGTTAATCTTGTCTAATTAGGGATTTTAACCAATCTTGTGCATCCAATAGGTGTGTTTGTGTCATTGGATGAAAATTTAGGTCATTTTCGTCCTCCCTAAGGTAATTCTTGTCCAATTAGGGTTTTAACGAATCTTGTGCATCGAATAGGTGTGTTTGTGTCACTGGATAAACATTTAGGTTATTTTCGTCCTCCCTATACTCATTCTTGTCCAATGAGGGTTTTTAAACAATCTTGTGCATCCAATAAGTTCGTGTGTTGTGTTGGATGAACATTTAGGTCATTTTAATCCTCCCTACAGTTGATATTGTCCAATTAAGGTTTTTAACTAATCTTGTGCATCTAATAGGTGTCTTTGTGTCATTGGATGAACCGTTAGGTTATTTTCGTCCACCCTACACTTAATCTTGTCCAATTAGGGTTTTTAACCCATCTTGTATATCCAATAGGTGTGTTTGTGTCATTGGACGATCATTGAGGTCATTTTAGTCCTCCGTATGCTTATTCTTGTCCAATTAGGGTTTTTAACCAATCTTGTGCATCGAATTAATTCGTGTGTGTCATTGGATGAACATTTAGGTCATTTTCGTCCTGCACACACTTAATCTTGTCCAATTAGGGATTTTAACCAATCTTGTGCATCCAATAGTTGTGTTTGTGTCGTTGGATGAACATTTAGGTCATTTTCGTCCTCCCTAGGGTAATTCTTGTCCAATTAGGGTTTTTACCAATCTCTTGCATCCAATAGGTGTCTTTGTGTCATTGGATGAACATTTAGGTCATTTTCTTCCTCGCTAGGCTTATTCTTGTCCAATTATGGTTTTTAACCAATCTTGTGCATCAAATACGTTTGTTTGTGTCATTGGATGAACATTTAGGTCATTTTTGTCCTCCCTACACTTAATCTTATCCAATTAGGGTTTTTAACCAACCTTGTACATCCAATAGGTGTGTTTGTGTCATTGGATGAACATTTCGGTCATTTTCATCCTCCCAAGGATTATTCTTGTCCAATTAGGATTTGTAACCAATCTTGTGCATCCAATAGGTGTGTTTGTGTCATTGGATGTACATTTACAATATTTTCATCGTCCCTAGACTTATTCTTGTCCAATTAGGGTTTTAACCAATCTTGTGCTTCGAATAGGTGTATTTGTGTCACTGCATGAATATTTAGGTCATTTTCTTCCTCCTTATGCTAATTCTTCTCCAATTAGGGTTTTTAAACAATCTTGTGCATCGAATATGTTCGTGTGTGTCGTTGATCGAACATTTAGGTCATTTTCATCCTAATTAGGGTTCATATTGTCTAATTAGGGTTTTTAACTAATCTATTGCCCAATCTTGTGCATCGAATAGGTGTGTTTTTGTCATTGGTTGAACCTTTAGGTCATTTTCGTCCTCTCTACCCTTAATCTTGTCCAATTAGGGTTTTTAACCATTCTTGTGCATCCAATAGGTGTGTTTGTGTCATTGGACGATCATTTAGTTCATTTTCGTCCTCCGTAGGCATATTCTTTTCCAATTACGGTTTTTAACCAGTCTTGTGCATCGAATTAGTTGGTTTGTGTCATTGGATGAACATTTAGGTCATTTTCGTCCTCCGGGCAGTTAATCTTGTCTAATTAGGGATTTTAACCAATCTTGTGCATCCAATAGGTGTGTTTGTGTCATTGGATGAAAATTTAGGTCATTTTCGTCCTCCCTAAGGTAATTCTTGTCCAATTAGGGTTTTAACGAATCTTGTGCATCGAATAGGTGTGTTTGTGTCACTGAATCTTGTGCATCGAATAGGGTTTTTAAACAATCTTGTGCATCCAATAAGTTCGTGTGTTGTGTTGGATGAACATTTAGGTCATTTTAATCCTCCCTACAGTTGATATTGTCCAATTAAGGTTTTTAACTAATCTTGTGCATCTAATAGGTGTCTTTGTGTCATTGGATGAACCGTTAGGTTATTTTCGTCCACCCTACACTTAATCTTGTCCAATTAGGGTTTTTAACCCATCTTGTATATCCAATAGGTGTGTTTGTGTCATTGGACGATCATTTAGGTCATTTTAGTCCTCCGTAGGCTTATTCTTGTCCAATTAGGGTTTTTAACAAATCTTGTGCACCGAATTCGTTCGTGTGTGTCGTTGGATGAACATTTAGGTCATTTTCGTCCTCCACACACTTAATCTTGTCCAATTAGGGATTTTAACCAATCTTGTGCATCCAATAGGTATGTTTGCGTCGTTGGATGAACATTTAGGTCATTTTCGTCATCCCTAGGGTAATTATTGTCCAATTAGGGTTTTTACCAATCTTGTGCATCCAATAGGTGTGTTTGTGTCATTGGATGAACATTTAGGTCATTTCCGTACTCGCTAGGCTTATTATTGTCCAGTTATGGTTTTTAACCAATCTTGTGCATGGAATACGTTTGTTTGTGTCGTTGGATGAATATTTAGGTCATTTTCGTCCTCCCTAGGGTAATTCTTGTCCAATTAGGATTTTTACCAATCTTGTGCATCCAATAGGTGTGTTTGTGTCATTGGATGAACATTTAGGTCATTTTCGTCCTCGCTAGGCTTATTCTTGTCCAATTATGGTTTTTAACCAATCTTGTGCATCGAATACGTTTGTTTGTGTCATTGGATGTACATTTAGGTCATTTTTGTCCTCCCTACACTTAATCTTGTCCAATGTGGGTTTTTAACCATACTTGTGCATCTAATAGGTGTGCGTGTGTCATTGGATGACATTTAGGTCATTTTCGTCCACCATAAGCTTATTCAGGTCCAATTACGGTTTTTAGCCAATCTTGTGCATCGAATAGGTGTGTTTGTGTCACTGGATGAACATTTAGGTCATTTTCTTCCTCCCTATGCTCATTCTTTTCTAATTAGGGTTTTTAAACAATCTTGTGCATCCAATAAGTTCGTGTGTGTTGTTAGATGAACATTTAGGTGATTTTAATCCTCCCTACAGTTGATATTGTCCAATTAAGGATTTTAACTAATCTTGTGCATCCAATAGGTGTGTTTGTGTCATTGGATGAACCTTAAGGTTATTTTTGTCCTCCCTACACTTAATCTTGTCCAATTAGGGTTTTTAACCCATCTTGTATATCCAATAGGTGTGTTTGTGTCATTGGACGATCATTTAGGTCATTTTAGTCCTCCGTAGGCTTATTCTTGTCCAATTAGGGTTTTTAACCAATCTTGTGCATCGAATTAGTTTGTGTGTGTCATTGGATGAACATTTAGGTCATTTTCGTCCTCCACACACTTAATCTTGTCCAATTAGGGATTTTAACCAATCTTGTGCATTCAATCGGTGTGTTTGTATCATTGGATGAACATTTAGGTCATTTTCGTCCTCCCTAGGGTAATTCTTGTCCAATTAGGGTTTTTACCAATCTTGTGCATCTAATAGGTGTGTTTGTGTCATTGGATGAACATTTAGGTCATTTCCGTCTTCGCTAGGCTTATTATTGTCCAGTTATGGTTTTTAACATATCTTGTGCATGGAATACGTTTGTTTGTGTCGTTGGATGAACATTTAGGTCATTTTCGTCCTCCTTAGGGTAATTCTTGTCCAATTAGGGTTTTTACCAATCTTGTGGATCCAATAGGTGTGTTTGTGTCATTGGATGAATATTTTGGTCATTTTCGTCCTCGCTAGGCTTATTCTTCTCCAATTAAGGTTTTTAACCAATCTTGTGCGTCGAATACATTTGTTTGTGTCATTGGTTGAATATTTAGGTCATTTATGTCCTCCCTACAATTAATCTTGTCCAATTTGGGTTTTTAACCAATCTTGTGCATCCAATAGGTGTGTTTGTGTCATTGGATGAACATTTCGGTCATTTTCATCCTCCCAAGGATTATTCTTGTCCAATTAGGATTTGTAACCAATCTTGTGCATCCAATAGGTGTGTTTGTGTCATTGGATAAACATTTAGGACATTTTCGTCCTCCCTAGACTTATTCTTGTCCAATTAGGGTTTTAACCAATCTTGTGCAACGAATAGGTGTGTTTGTGTCACTAGATGACCATTTAGGTCATTTTCTTCCTCCCTATCCTCATTCTTTTCCAGTTAGGGTTTTTAAACAATCTTGTGCATCGAATAAGTTCGTGTGTGTCGTTGGTCGAACATTTAGGTCATTTTCATCCTCCCTACAGTTGATATTGTCCAATTAGGGTTTTTAACTAATCTTGTGCATCCAATAGGTGTGTTTGTGTCCATGGATGAGCATTTAGGTCATTTTCATCCACCGTCAACTTAATCTTGCCCAATTAGGGTTTTTAACCAATCTTGTGCATCTAATAGGTGTGTTTGTGTCATTGGATGACATTTAGGTCATTTTCGTCCACCATAAGCTTATTCAGGTCCAATTACGGTTTTTAGCCAATCTTGTGCATCGAATAGGTGTGTTTTTGTCGTTGGTTGAACCTTTAAGTCATTTTCGTTCTCTCTACACTTAATCTTGTCCAATTAGTGTTTTTAACCCATCTTGTGCATCCAATAGGTGTGTTTGTGTCATTGGACGATCATTTATGTCATTTTCGTCCTCCCTAGGCTTATTCTTGTCTAATTAGGGTTTTTAACCAATCTTGTGCATCGAATTAGTTTGTTTGTGTCATTGGATGAACATTTTGGTCATTTTCATCCTCCGCACACTTAATCTTGTCCAATTAGGGATTTTAACCAATCTTGTGCATCCAATAGGTGTGTTTGTGTCATTCGATGAACATTTAGGTCATTTTCGTCCTCCCAAAGGTAATTCTTGTCCAATTAGGATTTGTAACCAATCTTGTGCATCCAATAGGTGTGTTTGTGTCATTGGATGAACATTTAGGACATTTTCGTCCTCCCTAGACTTATTCTTGTCCAATTAGGGTTTTAACCAATCTTGTGCAACGAATAGGTGTGTTTGTGTCACTGGATGAACATTTAGGTCATTTTCTTCCACCCTATGCTCATTCTTTTCCAATTAGGGTTTTTAAACAATCTTGTGCATCGAATAAGTTCGTGTGTGTCGTTGGTCGAACATTTAGGTCATTTTCATCCTCCCTACAGTTGATATTGTCCAATTATGGTTTTTAAGTAATCTTGTGCATCCAATAGGTGTGTTTGTGTCCATGGTTGAGCATTTAGGTCATTTTCATCCACCGTACACTTAATCTTGTCCAATTAGGGTTTTTAACCAATCTAGTGCATCTAATAGGTGTGTTTGTGTCATTGGATGACATTTTCGTCCACCATAAGCTTATAGGTGTGTTTGTGTCCAATTAGTTTGTTTGTGTCATTGGATGAACATTTAGGTCATTTTCGTCCTCCACACACTTAATCTTGTCCCATTAGGGATTTTAACCAATCTTGTGCATTCAATCGGTGTGTTTGTATCATTGGATGAACATTTAGGTCATTTTCGTCCTCCCTAGGGTAATTCTTGTCCAATTAGGGTTTTTACCAATCTTGTGCATCTAATAGGTGTGTTTGTGTCATTAGATGAACATTTAGGTCATTTCCGTCTTCGCTAGGCTTATTATTGTCCAGTTATGGTATTTAACCAATCTTGTGCATGGAATACGTTTGTTTGTGTCGTTGGATGAACATTTAGGTCATTTACGTCCTCCCAAAGGTAATTCTTGTCCAATTAGGGTTTTAACCAATCTTGTGCATCGAATAGGTGTGTTTGTGTCACTGGATGAACATTTAGGTCATTTTCTTCCTCCCTATGCTCATTCTTTTCCAATTAGAGTTTTTAAACAATCTTGTGCATCCAATAAGTTGGTGTGTGTTGTTGGATGAACATTTAGGTCATTTTAATCCTCCGTACAGTTGATATTGTCCAATTAAGGTTTTTAACTAATCTTGTGCATCCAATAGGTGTGTTTGTGTCATTGGATGAACCTTAAGGTTATTTTTGTCCTGCCTACACTTAATCTTGTCCAATTAGGGTTTTTAACCCATCTTGTATATCCAATAGGTGTGTTTGTGTCATTGGACGATCATTTAGGTCATTTTAGTCCTCCGTAGGCTTATTCTTGTCCAATAAGGGTTTTTAACCAATCTTGTGCATCGAATTAGTTTGTGTGTGTCATTGGATGAACATTTAGGTCATTTTCGTCCTCCACACACTTAATCTTGTCCAATTAGGGATTTTAACCAATCTTGTGCATTCAATCGGTGTGTTTGTATCATTGGATGAAAATTTAGGTCATTTTCGTCCTCCCTAGGGTAATTCTTGTCCAATTAGGGTTTTTAATAATCTTGTGCATCTAATAGGTGTGTTTGTGTCATTGGATGAACATTTAGGACATTTTCGTCCTCGCTAGACTTATTCTTGTCCAATTAGGGTTTTAACCAATCTTGTGCATCGAATAGGTGTGTTTGTGTCACTGGATGAACATTTATGTCATTTTCTTCCTCCCTATGCTCATTCTTTTCCAATTAGGGTTTTTAAACAATCTTGTGCATCCAATAAGTTCGTGTGTGTTGTTGGATGAACATTTAGGTCATTTTAATCCTCCGTACAGTTGATATTGTCCAATTAAGGTTTTTAACTAATCTTGTGCATCCAATAGGTGTGTTTGTGTCATTGGATGAACCTTAAGGTTATTTTTGTCCTCCCTACACTTAATCTTGTCCAATTAGGGTTTTTAACCCATCTTGTATATCCAATAGGTGTGTTTGTGTCATTGGACGATCATTTAGGTCATTTTATTCCTCCGTAGGCTTATTCTTGTCCAATTAGGGTTTTTAACCAATCTTGTGCATCGAATTAGTTTGTGTGTGTCATTGGATGAACATTTAGGTCATTTTCGTCCTCCACACACTTAATCTTGTCCAATTAGGGATTTTAACCAATCTTGTGCATTCAATCGGTGTGTTTGTATCATTGGATGAAAATTTAGGTCATTTTCGTCCTCCCTAGGGTAATTCTTGTCCAATTAGGGTTTTTAATAATCTTGTGCATCTAATAGGTGTGTTTGTGTCATTGGATGAACATTTAGGACATTTTCGTCCTCGCTAGACTTATTCTTGTCCAATTAGGGTTTTAACCAATCTTGTGCATCGAATAGGTGTGTTTGTGTCACTGGATGAACATTTAGGTCATTTTCTTCCTCCCTATGCTCATTCTTTTCCAATTAGGGTTTTTAAACAATCTTGTGCATCCAATAAGTTCGTGTGTGTTGTTGGATGAACATTTAGGTCATTTTAATCCTCCGTACAGTTGATATTGTCCAATTAAGGTTTTTAACTAATCTTGTGCATCCAATAGGTGTGTTTGTGTCATTGGATGAACCTTAAGGTTATTTTTGTCCTCCCTACACTTAATCTTGTCCAATTAGGGTTTTTAACCCATCTTGTATATCCAATAGGTGTGTTTGTGTCATTGGACGATCATTTAGGTCATTTTATTCCTCCGTAGGCTTATTCTTGTCCAATTAGGGTTTTTAACCAATCTTGTGCGTCGAATTAGTTTGTGTGTGTCATTGGATGAACATTTAGGTCATTTTCGTCCTCCACACACTTAATCTTGTCCAATTAGGGATTTTAACCAATCTTGTGCATTCAATCGGTGTGTTTGTATCATTGGATGAACATTTAGGTCATGTTCGTTCTCCCTAGGGTAATTGTTGTCCAATTAGGGTTTTTACCAATCTTGTGCATCTAATAGGTGTGTTTGTGTCATTGGATGAACATTTAGGTCATTTCCGTCCTCGCTAGGCTTATTATTGTCCAGTTATGGTATTTAACCAATCTTGTGCATGGAATACGTTTGTTTGTGTCGTTGGATGAACATTTAGGTCATTTACGTCCTCCCAAAGGTAATTCTTGTCCAATTAGGGTTTTAACCAATCTTGTGCATCGCATAGGTGTGTTTGTGTCACTGGATGAACATTTAGGTCATTTTGTTCCTCCCTATGCTTATTCTTTTCCAATTAGGGTTTTTAAACAATCTTGTGCATCCAATAAGTTCGTGTGTGTTGTTGGATGAACATTTAGGTCATTTTAATCCTCCCTACAGTTGATATTGTCCAATTAAGGTTTTTAGCTAATCTTGTGCATCCAATAGGTGTGTTTGTGTCATTGGATGAACCTTAAGGTTATTTTTGTCCTGCCTACACTTAATCTTGTCCAATTAGGGTTTTTAACCCATCTTGTATATCCAATAGGTGTGTTTGTGTCATTGGACGATCATTTAGGTCATTTTAGTCCTCCGTAGGCTTATTCTTGTCCAATAAGGGTTTTTAACCAATCTTGTGCATCGAATTAGTTTGTGTGTGTCATTGGATGAACATTTAGGTCATTTTCGTCCTCCACACACTTAATCTTGTCCAATTAGGGATTTTAACCAATCTTGTGCATTCAATCGGTGTGTTTGTATCATTGGATGAAAATTTAGGTCATTTTCGTCCTCCCTAGGGTAATTCTTGTCCAATTAGGGTTTTTTATAATCTTGTGCATCTAATAGGTGTGTTTGTGTCATTGGATGAACATTTAGGACATTTTCGTCCTCCCTAGACTTATTCTTGTCCAATTAGGGTTTTAACCAATCTTGTGCATCGAATAGGTGTGTTTGTGTCACTGGATGAACATTTAGGTCATTTTCTTCCTCCCTATGCTCATTCTTTTCCAATTAGGGTTTTTAAACAATCTTGTGCATCCAATAAGTTCGTGTGTGTTGTTGGATGAACATTTAGGTCATTTTAATCCTCCGTACAGTTGATATTGTCCAATTAAGGTTTTTAACTAATCTTGTGCATCCAATAGGTGTGTTTGTGTCATTGGATGAACCTTAAGGTTATTTTTGTCCTCCCTACACTTAATCTTGTCCAATTAGGGTTTTTAACCCATCTTGTATATCCAATAGGTGTGTTTGTGTCATTGGACGATCATTTAGGTCATTTTATTCCTCCGTAGGCTTATTCTTGTCCAATTAGGGTTTTTAACCAATCTTGTGCGTCGAATTAGTTTGTGTGTGTCATTGGATGAACATTTAGGTCATTTTCGTCCTCCACACACTTAATCTTGTCCAATTAGGGATTTTAACCAATCTTGTGCATTCAATCGGTGTGTTTGTATCATTGGATGAACATTTAGGTCATGTTCGTTCTCCCTAGGGTAATTGTTGTCCAATTAGGGTTTTTACCAATCTTGTGCATCTAATAGGTGTGTTTGTGTCATTGGATGAACATTTAGGTCATTTCCGTCCTCGCTAGGCTTATTATTGTCCAGTTATGGTATTTAACCAATCTTGTGCATGGAATACGTTTGTTTGTGTCGTTGGATGAACATTTAGGTCATTTACGTCCTCCCAAAGGTAATTCTTGTCCAATTAGGGTTTTAACCAATCTTGTGCATCGAATAGGTGTGTTTGTGTCACTGGATGAACATTTAGGTCATTTTCTTCCTCCCTATGCTCATTCTTTTCCAATTAGGGTTTTTAAACAATCTTGTGCATCCAATAAGTTCGTGTGTGTTGTTGGATGAACATTTAGGTCATTTTAATCCTCCCTACAGTTGATATTGTCCAATAAAGGTTTTTAACTAATCTTGTGCATCCAATAGGTGTGTTTGTGTCATTGGATGAACCTTAAGGTTATTTTTGTCCTGCCTACACTTAATCTTGTCCAATTAGGGTTTTTAACCCATCTTGTATATCCAATAGGTGTGTTTGTGTCATTGGACGATCATTTAGGTCATTTTAGTCCTCCGTAGGCTTATTCTTGTCCAATAAGGGTTTTTAACCAATCTTGTGCATCGAATTAGTTTGTGTGTGTCATTGGATGAACATTTAGGTCATTTTCGTCCTCCACACACTTATTCTTGTCCAATTAGGGTTTTTAATAATCTTGTGCATCTAATAGGTGTGTTTGTGTCATTGGATGAACATTTAGGACATTGTCGTCCTCCCTAGACTTATTCTTGTCCAATTAGGGTTTTAACCAATCTTGTGCATCGAATAGGTGTGTTTGTGTCACTGGATGAGTATTTAGGTCATTTTCTTCCTCCCTATGCTCATTCTTTTCCAATTAGGGTTTTTAAACAATCTTGTGCATCGAATAAATTCGTGTGTGTCGTTGGTCGAACATTTAGGTCATTTTCATCCTCCCTATAGTTGATATTGTCCAATTAGGGTTTTGAACTAATCTTGTGCATCCAATAGGTGTGTTTGTGTCATTGGATGAGCATTTAGGTCATTTTCATTCACCGTACACTTAATCATGTCCAATTAGGGTTTTTAACCAATCTTGTGCATCTAATAGGTGTGTTTGTGTCACTGGATGACATTTAGGTCATTTTCGTCCACCATAAGCTTATTCAGGTCCAATTACGGTTTTTAGCCAATCTTGTGCATCGAATAGTTGTGTTTTTGTCGTTGGTTGAACCTTTAAGTCATTTTCGTTCTCTCTACACTTAATCTTGTCCAATCAGGGTTTTTAACCCATCTTGTGCATCCAATAGATGTGTTTGTGTCATTGGACGATCATTTATGTCATTTTCGTCCTCCCTAGGCTTATTCTTGTCCAATTAGGGTTTTTAACCAATCTTGTGCATCGAATTAGTTTGTGTGTGTCATTGGATGAACATTTAGGTCATTTTCGTCCTCCACACACTTAATCTTGTCCAATTAGGGATTTTAACCAATCTTGTGCATTCAATCGATGTGTTTGTATCATTGGATGAAAATTTAGGTCATTTTCGTCCTCCCTAGGGTAATTCTTGTCCAATTAGGGTTTTTAACCAATCTTGTGCATCTAATAGGTGTGTTTGTGTCATTGGATGACAATTAGGTCATTTTCGTCCACCATAATCTTATTCAGGTCCAATTACGGTTTTTAGCGAGTCTTGTACATCGAATAGGTGTGTTTGTGTCATTGGTTGAACCTTTAGGTCATTTTCGTCCTCTCTACACTTAATCTTGTCCAATTAGGGTTTTTAACCCATCTTGTGCATCCAATAGGTGTGTTTGTGTCATTGGACGATCATTTATGTCATTTTCGTCCTCCCTAGGCTTATTCTTGTCCAATTAGGGTTTTTAACCAATCTTGTGCATCGAATTAGTTTGTTTGTGTCATTGGATGACAATTAGGTCATTTTCGTCCACCATAATCTTATTCAGGTCCAATTACGGTTTTTAGCGAGTCTTGTGCATCGAATAGGCGTGTTTGTGTCATTGGTTGAACCTTTAGGTCATTTTCGTCCTCTCTACACTTAATCTTGTCCAATTAGGGTTTTTAACCCATCTTTTGCATCCAATAGGTGTGTTTGTGTCATTGGACGATCATTTATGTCATTTTCGTCCTCCTTAGGCTTATTCTTGTCTAATTAGGGTTTTTAACCAATCTTGTGCATCGAATTAGTTTGTTTGTGTCATTGGATGAACATTTTGGTCATTTTCGTCCTCCGCACACTTAATCTTGTCCAATTAGGGATTTTAACCAATCTTGTGCATCCAATAGGTGTGTTTGTGTCATTGGATGAACATTAAGGTCATTTTCGTCCTCCCAAAGGTAATTCTTGTCCAATTAGGGTTTTAACCAATCTTGTGCATCGAATAGGTGTGTTTGTGTCACTGGATGAACATTTAGGTCATTTTCTTCCTCCCTATGCTCATTCTTTTCCAATTAGGGTTTTTAAAAAATCTTGTGCATCCAATAAGTTCGTGTGTGTTGTTGGATGAACATTTAGGTCATTTTAATCCTCCGTACAGTTGATATTGTCCAATTAAGGTTTTTAACTAATCTTGTGCATCCAATAGGTGTGTTTGTGTCATTGGATGAACCTTAAGGTTATTTTTGTACTCCCTACACTTAATCTTGTCCAATTAGGGTTTTTAACCCATCTTGTATATCCAATAGGTGTGTTTGTGTCATTGGACGATCATTTAGGTCATTTTATTCCTCCGTAGGCTTATTCTTGTCCAATTAGGGTTTTTAACCAATCTTGTGCGTCGAATTAGTTTGTGTGTGTCATTGGATGAACATTTAGGTCATTTTCGTCCTCCACACACTTAATCTTGTCCAATTAGGGATTTTAACCAATCTTGTGCATTCAATCGGTGTGTTTGTATCATTGGATGAACATTTAGGTCATGTTCGTTCTCC
>JBBPBS010000714.1:121915-211891 GCA_037974835.1 Cicer judaicum
ACCATAATCTTATTCAGGTCCAATTACGGTTTTTAGCGAGTCTTGTGCATCGAATAGGTGTGTTTGTGTCATTGGTTGAACCTTTAGGTCATTTTCGTCCTCTCTACACTTAATCTTGTCCAATTAGGGTTTTTAACCCATCTTTTGCATCCAATAGGTGTGTTTGTGTCATTGGACGATCATTTAAGTCATTTTCGTCCTCCCTAGGCTTATTCTTATTTAATTAGGGTTTTTAACCAATCTTGTGCATCGAATTAGTTCGTTTGTGTCATTGGATGAACATTTAGGTCATTTTCGTCCTCCTTAGGGTAATTCTTGTCCAATTAGGGTTTTTAACCTTTCTTGTGCATCCAATAGGTGTGTTTGTGTCATTGGACGATCATTTAGGTCATTTTCGTCCTCCCTAGGCTTATTCTTGTCCAATTAGGATTTTTAACCAATCTTGTGCATCGAATTAGTAGGTTTGTGTCATTAGATGAACATTTAGGTCATTTTCTTCCTCAGCATAGTTAATCTTGTCCAATTAAGGATTTTAACCAATTTTGTGCATCCAATAGGTGTGTTTGTGTCATTGTATGAAAATTTAGGTCATTTTCGTCCTCCATAAGGTAATTCTTGTCCAATTAGGGTTTTAACGAATCTTGTGCATCGAATAGGTGTGTTTGTGTCACTGGATTAACATTTAGGTCATTTTCGTCCTCCCTATGCTCATTCTTTTCCAATGAGGGTTTTTAAACAATCTTGTGCATCCAATAAGTTCGTGTGTTGTGTTGGATGAAGGTTAAGGTCATTTTAATCCTCCCTACAGTTATTATTGTCTAATTAAGGTTTTTAACTAATCTTGTGCATCTAATAGGTGTATTTGTGTCATTGGACGATCATTTAGGTCATTTAAGTCCTCAATAGGCTTATTCTTGTCCAATTAGGGTTTTTAACCAATCTTGTGCGTCAAATTAGTTTGTGTGTGTCATTGGATGAACATTTAGGTCATTTTCGTCCTCCACACACTTAATCTTGTCCAATTAGGGATTTTAACCAATCTTGTGCATTCAATCGGTGTGTTTGTGTCGTTGGATGAACATTTAGGTCATTTTCGTCCTCCCAAGGGTAATTCTTGTCTAATTAGGGTTTTTACCAATCTTGTGCATCCAATAGGTGTGTTTGTGTCATTGGATTAACATTTAGGTCATTTTCTTCCTAGCTAGGCTTATTCTTATCCAATTATGGTTTTTAACCAATCTTGTGCATCGAATACGTTTGTTTGTGTCATTGGATGAACATTTAGGTCATTTTTGTCCTCCCTACACATAATCTTGTCCAATTAGGGTTTTTAACCAATCTTGTGCATCCAATAGGTGTGTTTGTGTCATTGGATGTACATTTACGACAGTTTCATCCTCCTTAGACTTATTCTTGTCCAATTAGGGTTTTAACCAATCTTGTGCTTCGAATAAGTGTGTTTGTGTCACTGGATGAATATTTAGGTCATTTTCTTCCTCCTTATGCTAATTCTTTTCCAATTAGGGTTTTTAAACAATCTTGTGCATCGAATAAGTTCGTGTGTGTCGTTGGTCGAACATTTAGGTCATTTTCATCCTCCCTACAGTTGATATTGTCCAATTAGGGTTTTTAACTAATCTCGTGCATCCAATAGGTGTGTTTGTGTCCTTGGAAGAGCATTTAGGTCATTTTCGTCCTCCATACACTTAATCTTGTCCAATCAGGGTTTTTAACCAATCTTGTGCATCTAATAGGTGTGTTTGTGTCATTGGATGACATTTAGGTCATTTTCGTCCACCATAAGCTTATTCAGGTCCAATTACGGTTTTTATCCAATCTTGTGCATCGAATAGGTGTGTTTTTGTCATTGGTTGAACCTTTAGGTCATTTTCGTCCTCTCTACCCTTAATCTTGTCCAATTAGGGTTTTTAACCATTCTTGTGCATCCAATAGGTGTGTTTGTGTCATTGGACGATCATTTAGGTTATTTTCGTCCTCCCTAGGCATATTCGTTTCCAATTACGGTTTTTAAACAGTCTTGTGCATCGAATTAGTTGGTTTGTGTCATTGGATGAACAATTAGGTCATTTTCGTCCTCCGCACAGTTAATCTTGTCCAATTAGGGATTTTAACCAATCTTGTGCATCCAATAGGTGTGTTTGTGTCATTGGATGAAAATTTAGGTCATTTTCGTCCTCCCTAAGGTAATTCTTGTCCAATTAGGGTTTTAACGAATCTTGTGCATCGAATTGGTGTGTTTGTGTCACTGGATGAACATTTAGGTCATCTTCGTCCTCCCTATACTCATTGTTTTCCAATGAGGGTTTTTAAACAATCTTGTGCATCCAATAAGTTCGTGTGTTGTTTTGGATGAACATTTAGGTCATTTTAATCCTCCCTACAGTTGATATTGTCCAATTAAGGTTTTTAACTAATCTTGTGCATCTAATAGGTGTCTTTGTGTCATTGGATGAACCGTTTGGTTATTTTCGTCCTCCCTACACTTAATCTTGTCCAATTAGGGTTTTTAACCCATCTTGTATATCCAATAGGTGTGTTTGTGTCATTGGACGATCATTTAGGTCATTTTAGTCCTCCGTAGGCTTATTCTTGTCCAATTAGGGTTTTTAACCAATCTTGTGCACCGAATTCGTTCGTGTGTGTCATTGGATGAACATTTAGGTCATTTTCGTCGTCCACACACTCAATCTTGTCCAATTAGGGATTTTACCCAATCTTGTGCATCCAATAGGTATGTTTGCGTCGTTGGATGAACATTTAGGTCATTTTCGTCATCCCTAGGGTAATTATTGTCCAATTAGGGTTTTTACCAATCTGGTGCATCCAATAGGTGTGTTTGTGTCATTGGATGATCATTTAGGTCATTTCCGTACTCGCTAGGCTTATTATTGTCCAGTTATGGTTTTTAACCAATCTTGTGCATGGAATACGTTTGTTTGTGTCGTTGGATGAATATTTAGGTCATTTTCGTCCTCCCTAGGGTAATTCTTGTCCAATTAGGATTTTTACCAATCTTGTGCATCCAATAGGTGTGTTTGTGTCATTGGATGAACATTTAGGTCATTTTTGTCCTCGCTAGCCTTATTCTTGTCCAATTATGGTTTTTAACCAATCTTGTGCATCGAATACGTTTGTTTGTGTCATTGGATGTACATTTAGGTCATTTTTGTCCTCCCTACACTTAATCTTGTCCAATTAGGGTTTTTAAACAATCTTGTGCATCGAATAAGTTCGTGTGTGTCGTTGGTCGAACATTTAGGTAATTTTCATCCTCCCTACAGCTGATATTGTCCAATTAGGGTTTTTAACTAATCTTGTGCATCCAATAGGTGTGTTTGTGTCCTTGGATGAGCATTTAGGTCATTTTCATCTACCGTACACTTAATCTTGTCCAATTAGGGTTTTTAACCAATCTTGTGCATCTAATAGGTGTGTTTGTGTCATTGGATGACATTTAGGTCATTTTCGTCCACCATAAGCTTATTCAGGTCCAATTACGGTTTTTAGCCAATCTTGTGCATCGAATAGGTGTGTTTTTGTCGTTGGTTGAACCTTTAAGTCATTCTCGTTCTCTTTACACTTAATCTTGTCCAATTAGCGTTTTTAACCCATCTTGTGCATCCAATAGGTGTGTTTGTGTCATTGGACTATCATTTTTGTCATTTTCATCCTCCCTAGGCTTATTCTTGTCCAATTAGGGTTTTTGACCAATCTTGTCCATCGAATTAGTTTGTTTGTGTCATTGGATGAACATTTTGGTCATTTTCGTCCTCCGCACACCTAATCTTGTCCAATTAGGGATTTTAACCAATCTTGTGCATCCAATAGGTGTGTTTGTGTCATTGGATGAACATTTATGTCATTTTCGTCCTCCCAAAGGTAATTCTTGTCCAATTAGGGTTTTAACCAATCTTGTGCATCGAATAGGTGTGTTTGTGTCACTGGATGAACATTTAGGTCATTTTCTTCCTCCCTATGCTCATTCTTTTCCAATTAGGGTTTTTAAACAATCTTGTGCATCCAATAAGTTCGTGTGTGTTTTTGGATGAACATTTAGGTGATTTTAATCCTCCCTACAGGTTATATTGTCCAATTAAGGTTTTTAACTAATCTTGTGCATCCAATAGGTGTGTTTGTGTCATTGGATGAACCTTAAGGTTATTTTTGTCCTCCCTACACTTAATCTTGTCCAATTAGGGTTTTTAACCCATCTTGTATATCCAATAGGTGTGTTTGTGTCATTGGACGATCATTTAGGTCATTTTAGTCCTCCGTAGGCTTATTCTTGTCCAATTAGGGTTTTTAACCAATCTTGTGCGTCGAATTAGTTTGTGTGTGTCACTGGATGAACATTTAGGTCATTTTCGTCCTCCACACACTTAATCTTGTCCAATTAGGGATTTTAACCAATCTTGTGCATTCAATCGGTGTGTTTGTATCATTGGATGAACATTTAGGTCATTTTCGTCCTCCCTAGGGTAATTCTTTTCCAATTAGGGTTTTTACCAATCTTGTGCATCTAATAGGTGTGTTTGTGTCATTGGATGAACATTTAGGTCATTTCCGTCCTCACTAGGCTTATTATTGTCCAGTTATGGTTTTTAACCAATCTTGTGCATGGAATACGTTTGTTTGTGTCGTTGGATGAACATTTAGGTCATTTTCGTCCTCCTTAGGGTAATTCTTGTCCAATTAGGGTTTTTAACCTTTCTTGTGCATCCAATAGGTGTGATTGTGTCATTGGACGATCATTTAGGTCATTTTCGTCCTCCCTAGGCTTATTCTTGTCCAATTAGGATTTTTAACCAATCTTGTGCATCGAATTAGTTGGTTTGTGTCATTAGATGAACATTTAGGTCTTTTTCGTCCTCCGCATAGTTAATCTTGTCCAATTAGGGATTTTAACCAATCTTGTCCATCCAATAGGTGTGTTTGTGTCATTGTATGAAAATTTAGGTCATTTTCGTCCTCCATAAGGTAATTCTTGTCCAATTAGGGTTTTAACGAATCTTGTGCATCGAATAGGTGTGTTTGTGTCACTGGATTAACATTTAGGTCATTTTCGTCCTCCCTATGCTCATTCTTTTCCAATGAGGGTTTTTAATCAATCTTGTGCATCCAATAAGTTCGTGTGTTGTGTTGGATGAACGTTAAGGTCATTTTAATCCTCCCTACAGTTATTATTGTCTAATTAAGGTTTTTAACTAATCTTGTGCATCTAATAGGTGTGTTTGTGTCATTGGATGAACCTTTAGGTTATTTTCGTCCTCCCTACACTAAATCTTGTCCAATTAGGGTTTTTAACCCATCCTGTATATCCAATAGATGTGTTTGTGTCATTGGACGATCATTTAGGTCATTTAAGTCCTCCATAGGCTTATTCTTGTCCAATTAGGGTTTTTAACAAATCTTGTGCATCGAATTAGTTTGTGTGTGTCATTGGATGAACATTTAGGTCATTTTCGTCCTCCACACACTTAATCTTGTCCAATTAGGGATTTTAACCAATCTTGTTCATTCAATCGGTGTGTTTGTGTCGTTGGATGAACATTTAGGTCATTTTCGTCCTCCCAAGGGTAATTCTTGTCCAATTAGGGTTTTTACCAATCTTGTGCATCCAATAGGTGTGTTTGTGTCATTGGATGAACATTTAGGTCATTTTCTTCCTAGCTAGGCTTATTCTTGTCTAATTATGGTTTTTAACCAATCTTGTGCATCGAATACGTTTGTTTGTGTCTTTGGATGAACATTTAGGTCATTTTTGTCCTCCCTACACATAATCTTGTCCAATTAGGGTTTTTAACCAATCTTGTGCATCCAATAGGTGTGTTTGTGTCATTGGATGAACATTTCGGTCATTTTCTTCCTCCCAAGGATTATTCTTGTCCAATTAGGATTTGTAACCAATCTTGTGCATCCAATAGGTGTGTTTGTGTCATTGGATGTACATTTATGACATTTTCACCCTCCTTAGACTTATTCTTGTCCAATTACGGTTTTAACCAATCTTGTGCTTCGAATAGGTGTGTTTGTGTCACTGGATGAATATTTAGGTCATTTTCGTCCTCCTTATGCTAATTCTTTTCCAATTAGGGTTTTTAAACAATCTTGTGCATCGAATAAGTTCGTGTGTGTCGTTGGTCGAACATTTAGGTCATTTTCATCCTCCCTACAGTTGATATTGTCCAATTAGGGTTTTTAACTAATCTTATGCATCCAATAGGTGTGTTTGTGTCCTTGGAAGAGCATTTAGGTCATTTTCGTCCTCCCAACACTTAATCTTGTCCAATTAGGGTTTTTAACCAATCTTGTGCATCTAATAGGTGTGTTTGTGTCATTGGATGACATTTAGGTCATTTTCGTCCACCATAAGCTTATTCAGGTCCAATTACGGTTTTTATCCAATCTTGTGCATCGAACAGGTGTGTTTTTGTCATTGGTTCAACCTTTAGGTCATTTTCGTCCTCTCTACCCTTAATCTTGTCCAATTAGGGTTTTTAACCATTCTTGTGCATCCAATAGGTGTGTTTGTGTCATTGTACGATCATTTAGGTCATTTTCATCCTCCCTAGGCATATTCATTTCCAATTACGGTTTTTAACCAGTCTTGTGCATCGAATTAGTTGGTTTGTGTCATTGGATGAACATTTAGGTCATTTTCGTCCTCCGCACAGTTAATCTTGTCCAATTAGGGATTTTAACCAATCTTGTGCATCCAATAGGTGTGTTTGTGTCATTGGATGAAAATTTAGGTCATTTTCTTCCTCCCTAAGGTAATTCTTGTCCAATTAGGGTTTTAACGAATCTTGTGCATCAAATTGGTGTGTTTGTGTCACTGGATGAACATTTAGGTCATTTTCGTCCTCCCTATACTCATTCTTTTCCAATGAGGGTTTTTAAACAATCTTGTGCATCCAATAAGTTCGTGTGTTGTGTTGGATGAACATTTAGGTCATTTTAATCCTCCCTACATTTGATATTGTCCAATTAAGGTTTTTAACTAATCTTGTGCATCTAATAGGTGTCTTTGTGTCATTGGATGAACCGTTAGGTCATTTTCGTCCTCCCTACACTTAATCTTGTCCAATTAGGGTTTTTAACCCATCTTGTATATCCAATAGGTGTGTTTGTGTCATTGGACGATCATTTAGGTCATTTTAGTCCTCCGTAGGCTTATTCTTGTCCAATTAGGGTTTTTAACCAATCTTGTGCACCGAATTCGTTCGTGTGTGTCTTTGGATGAACATTTAGGTCATTTTCGTCCTCCACACACTCAATCTTGTCCAATTAGGGATTTTAACCAATCTTGTGCATCCAATAGGTATGTTTGCGTCGTTGGATGAACATTTATGTCATTTTCGTCATCGCTAGGGTAATTATTGTCCAATTAGGGTTTTTACCAATCTTGTGCATCCAATAGGTGTGTTTGTGTCATTGGATGAACATTTAGGTCATTTCCGTACTCGCTAGGCTTATTATTGTCCAGTTATGGTTTTCAACCAATCTTGTGCATGGAATACGTTTGTTTGTGTCGTTGGATGCATATTTAGGTCATTTTCGTCCTCCCTAGGGTAATTCTTGTCCAATTAGGATTTTTACCAATCTTGTGCATCCAATAGGTGTGTTTGTGTCATTGGATGAACATTTAGGTCATTTTTGTCCTCGCTAGGCTTATTCTTGTCCAATTATGGTTTTTAACCAATCTTGTGCATCGAATACGTTTGTTTGTGTCATTGGATGTACATTTAGGTCATTTTTGTCCTCCCTACACTTAATCTTGTCCAATTTGGGTTTTCAACCAATCTTGTGCATCTAATTGGTGTGTTTGTGTCATTGGATGACATCTAGGTCATTTTCGTCCACCATAAGCTTATTCAGGTCCAATTAGGGTTTTTAGCCAATCTTGTGCATCGAATAGGTGTGTTTGTGTCATTGGACGATCATTTTTGTCATTTTCGTCCTCCCTAGGCTTATTCTTGTCCAATTAGGGTTTTTAACCAATCTTGTGCATCGAATTAGTTTGTTTGTGTCATTGGATGAACATTTTGGTCATTTTCTTCTTCAGCACACTTAATCTTGTCCAATTAGGGATTTTAACCAATCTTGTGCATCCAATAGGTGTGTTTGTGTCATTGGATGAACATGTAGGTCATTTTCGTCCTCCCGAAGGTAATTCTTGTCCAATTAGGGTTTTAACCAATCTTGTGCATCGAATAGGTGTGATTGTGTCACTGGATGAACATTTAGGTCATTTTCTTCCTCCCAATGCTCATTCTTTTCCAATTAGGGTTTTTAAACAATCTTGTGCATCCAATAAGTTCGTGTGTGTTGTCAGATGAACATTTAGGTGATTTTAATCCTCCCTACAGTTGATATTGTCCAATTAAGGTTTTTAACTAATCTTGTGCATCCAATAGGTGTGTTTGTGTCATTGGATGAACCTTTAGGTTATTTTTGTCCTCCCTACACTTAATCTTGTCCAATTAGGGTTTTTAACCCATCTTGTATATCCAATAGGTGTGTTTGTGTCATTGGATGATCATTTAGGTCATTTTAGTCCTCCGTACGCTTATTCTTGTCCAATTAGGGTTTTTAACCAATCTTGTGCATCGAATTAGTTTGTGTGTGTCATTGGATGAACATTTAGGTCATTTTCGTCTTCCACACACTTAATCTTGTCCAATTAGGGATTTTAACCAATCTTTTGCATTCAATCGGTGTGTTTGTATCATTGGATGAACATTTAGGTCATTTTCGTCCTCCCTAGGGTAATTCTTGTCCAATTAGGGTTTTTACCAATCTTGTGCATCTAATAGGTGTGTTTGTGTCATTGGATGAACATTTAGGTCATTTCCGTCCTCGCTAGGCTTATTATTGTCCAGTTATGGTTTTTAACCAATCTTGTGCATGGAATACGTTTGTTTGTGTCGTTGGATGAACATTTAGGTCATTTTCGTCCTCCTTAGGGTAATTCTTGTCCAATTAGGGTTTTTACCAATCTTGTGCATCCAATAGGTGTGTTTGTGTCATTGGATGAACAATTAGGTCATTTTCGTCCTCGCTAGGCTTATTCTTGTCCAATTATGGTTTTTAACCAATCTTGTGCATCGAATACGTTTGTTTGTGTCATTGGATGAATATTTAGGTCATTTATGTCCTCCCTACAATTAATCTTGTCCAATTTGGGTTTTTAACCAATCTTGTGCATCCAATAGGTGTGTTTGTGTCATTGGATGAACATTTCGGTCATTTTCATCCTCCCAAGGATTATTCTTGTCCAATTAGGATTTGTAACCAATCATGTGCATCCAATAGGTGTGTTTGTGTCATTGGATGAACATTTAGGACATTTTCGTCCTCCCTAGACTTATTCTTGTCCAATTAGGGTTTTAACAAATCTTGTGCATCGAATAGGTGTGTTTGTGTCACTGGATGAACATTTAGGTCATTTTCTTCCTCCCTATGCTCATTCTTTTCCAATTAGGGTTTTTAAACAATCTTGTGAATCGAATAAGTTCGTGTGTGTCGTTCGTCGAACATTTAGGTCATTTTCATCCTCCCTACAGTTGATATTGTCCAATTAGGGTTTTTAACTAATCTGGTGCATCCAATAGGTGTGTTTGTGTCCTTGGATGACCATTTAGGTCATTTTCATCCACCGTACACTTAATCTTGTCCAATTAGGGTTTTTAACCAATCTTGTGCATCTAATAGGTGTGTTTGTGTCATTGGATGACATTTAGGTCATTTTCGTCCACCATAAGCTTATTCAGGTCCAATTACGGTTTTTAGCCAATCTTGTGCATCGAATAGGTGTGTTTTTGTCGTTGGTTGAACCTTTAAGTCATTCTCGTTCTCTCTACACTTAATCTTGTCCAATTAGGGTTTTTAACCCATCTTGTGCATCCAATAGTTGTGTTTGTGTCATTGGACGATCATTTTTGTCATTTTCGTCCTCCCTAGGCTTATTCTTGTCCAATTAGGGTTTTTGACCAATCTTGTCCATCGAATTAGTTTGTTTGTGTCATTGGATGAACATTTTGGTCATTTTCGTCCTCCGCACACTTAATCTTGTCCAATTAGGGATTTTAACCAATCTTGTGCATCCAATAGGTGTGTTTGTGTCATTGGATGAACATTTATGTCATTTTCGTCCTCCCAAAGGTAATTCTTGTCCAATTAGGGTTTTAACCAATCTTGTGCATCGAATAGGTGTGTTTGTGTCATTGGATGAACATTTAGGTCATTTTCTTCCTCCCTATGCTCATTCTTTTCCAATTAGGGTTTTTAAACAATCTTGTGCATCGAATAAGTTCGTGTGTGTCGTTGGTCGAACATTTAGGTCATTTTCATCCTCCCTACAGTTGATATTGTCCAATTAGGGTTTTTAACTAATCTTGTGCATCCAATAGGTGTGTTTGTGTCCTTGGATGAGCATTTAGGTCATTTTCATCCACCGTACACTTAATCTTGTCCAATTAGGGTTTTTAACCAATCTTGTGCATCTAATAGGTGTGTTTGTGTCATTGGATGACATTTAGGTCATTTTCGTCAACCAGAAGCTTATTCAGGTCCAATTACGGTTTTTAGCCAATCTTGTGCATCGAATAGGTGTGTTTTTGTCGTTGGTTAAACATTTAAGACATTTTCGTCCTCTCTACACTTAATCTTGTCCAATTAGGGTTTTTAACCCATCTTGTGCATCCAATAGCTATATTTGTGTCCTTGGACGATCATTTAGGTCATTTTCGTCCTCCCTAGGCTTATTCTTGTCCAATTAGGGTTTTTAACCAATCTTGTCCATCTAATAGGTGTGTTTGTGTCATTGGATGACAATTAGGTCATTTTCGTCCACCATAAGCTTATTCAGGTCCAATTACGGTTTTTAGCCAATCTTGTGCATCGGATAGGTGTGTTTTTGTCGTTGGTTGAACCTTTAAGTCATTTTCGTTCTCTCTACACTTAATCTTGTCCAATTAGGGTTTTTAACCCATGTTGTGCATCCAATAGGTGTGTTTGTGTCATTGGACGATCATTTTTGTCATTTTCATCCACCGTACACTTAATCTTGTCCAATTAGGGTTTTTAACCAATCTTGTGCATCAAATAGGTGTGTTTGTGTCATTGGATGACATTTAGGTCATTTTCGTCCACCATAAGCTTATTCAGGTCCAATTACGGTTATTAGCCAATCTTGTGCATCGAATAGGTGTGTTTTTGTCGTTGGTTGAACCTTTAAGTCATTTTCGTTTTCTCTACACTTAATCTTGTCCAATTAGGGTTTTTAACCCATCTTGTGCATCCAATAGGTGTGTTTGTGTCATTGGACGATCATTTATGTCATTTTCGTCCTCTTTAGGCTTATTCTTGTCTAATTAGGGTTTTTAACCAATCTTGTGCATCGAATTAGTTTGTTTGTGTCATTGGATGAACATTTTGGTCATTTTCGTCCTCCGCACACTTAATCTTGTCCAATTAGGGATTTTAACCAATCTTGTGCATCCAATAGGTGTGTTTGTGTCATTGGATGAACATTTAGGTCATTTTCGTCCTCCCAAAGGTGATTCTTGTCCAATTAGGGTTTTAACCAATCTTGTGCATCGAATAGGTGTGTTTGTGTCACTGGATGAACATTTAGGTCATTTTCTTCCTCCCTATGCTCATTCTTTTCCAATTAGGGTTTTTAAACAATCTTGTGCATCCAATAAGTTCGTGTGTGTTGTTGGATGAACATTTAGGTCATTTTAATCCTCCGTACAGTTCATATTGTCCAATTAACGTTTTTAACTAATCTTGTGCATCCAATAGGTGTGTTTGTGTCATTGGATGAACCTTAAGGTTATTTTTGTCCTCCCTACACTTAATCTTGTCCAATTAGGGTTTTTAACCCATCTTGTATATCCAATAGGTGTGTTTGTGTCATTGGACGATCATTTAGGTCATTTTAGTCCTCCGTAGGCTTATTCTTGTCCAATTAGGGTTTTTAACCAATCTTGTGCGTCGAATTAGTTTGTGTGTGTCATTGGATGAACATTTAGGTCATTTTCGTCCTCCACACACTTAATCTTGTCCAATTAGGGATTTTAACCAATCTCGTGCTTTCAATCGGTGTGTTTGTATCATTGGATGAACATTTAGGTCATTTTCGTCCTCCCTAGGGTAATTCTTGTCCAATTAGGGTTTTTACCAATCTTGTGCATCTAATAGGTGTGTTTGTGTCATTGGATGAACATTTAGGTCATTTCCGTCCTCGCTAGGCTTATTATTGTCCAGTTATGGTATTTAACCAATCTTGTGCATGGAATACGTTTGTTTGTGTCGTTGGATGAACATTTAGGTTATTTTCGTCCTCCTTAGGGTAATTCTTGTCCAATTAGGGTTTTTACCAATCTTGTGCATCCAATAGGTGTGTTTGTGTCATTGGATGGACATTAAGGTCATTTTCGTCCTCCCTTGGCTTATTCTTGTCCAATTATGGTTTTTAACCAATCTTGTGCATCGAATACATTTGTTTGTGTCATTGGATGAATATTTAGGTCATTTATGTCCTCCCTAGAATTAATCTTGTCCAATTTGGGTTTTTAACCAATCTTGTGCATCCAATAGGTGTGTTTGTGTCATTGGATGAACATTTCGGTCATTTTCATCCTCCCAAGGATTATTCTTGTCCAATTAGGATTTGTAACCAATCTTGTGCATCCAATAGGTGTGTTTGTGTCATTGGATGAACATTTAGGACATTTTCGTCCTCCCTAGACTTATTCTTGTCCAATTAGGGTTTTAACCAATCTTGTGCATCGAATAGGTGTGTTTGTGTCACTGGATGAACATTTAGGTCATTTTCTTCCTCCCTATGCTCATTCTTTTCCAATTAGGGTTTTTAAACAATCTTGTGCATCGAAAAAGTTCGTGTGTGTCGTTGGTCGAACATTTAGGTCATTTTCATCCTCCCTACAGTTGATATTGTCCAATTATGGTTTTGAACTAATCTTGTCCATCCAATAGGTGTGTTTGTGTCCTTGGATGACCATTTAGGTCATTTTCATCCACCGTACACTTAATCATGTCCAATTAGGGTTTTTAACCAATCTTGTGCATCTAATAGGTGTGTTTGTGTCATTGGATGACATTTAGGTCATTTTCGTCCACCATAAGCTTATTCAGGTCCAATTACTGTTTTTAGCCAATCTTGTGCATCGAATAGGTGTGTTTTTGTCGTTCGTTGAACCTTTAAGTCATTTTCGTTCTCTCTACACTTAATCTTGTCCAATTAGGGTTTTTAACCCATCTTGTGCATCCAATAGGTGTGTTTGTGTCATTGGACGATCATTTTTGTCATTTTAGTCCTCCGTAGGCTTATTCTTGTCCAATTAGGGTTTTTAACCAATCTTTTGCGTCGAATTAGTTTGTGTGTGTCATTGGATGAACATTTAGGTCATTTTCGTCCTCCACACACTTAATCTTGTCCAATTAGGGATTTTAACCAATCTTGTGCATTCAATCGGTGTGTTTGTATCATTGGATGAACATTTAGGTCATTTTCGTCCTCCCTAGGGTAATTCTTGTCCAATTAGGGTTTTTACCAATCTTGTGCATCCAATAGGTGTGTTTGTGTCATTGGATGGACATTAAGGTCATTTTCGTCCTCGCTAGGCTTATTCTTGTCCAATTATGGTTTTTAACCAATCTTGTGCATCGAATACATTTGTTTGTGTCATTGGATGAATATTTAGGTCATTTATGTCCTCCCTACAATTAATCTTGTCCAATTTGGGTTTTTAACCAATCTTGTGCATCCAATAGGTGTGTTTGTGTCATTGGATGAACATTTCGGTCATTTTCATCCTCCCAAGGATTATTCTTGTCCAATTAGGATATGTAACCAATCTTGTGCATCCAATAGGTGTGTTTGTGTCATTGGATGAACATTTAGGACATTTTCGTCCTCCCTAGACTTATTCTTGTCCAATTAGGGTTTTAACCAATCTTGTGCATCGAATAGATGTGTTTGTGTCACTGGATGAACATTTAGGTCATTTTCTTCCTCCCTATGCTCATTCTTTTCCAATTAGGGTTTTTAAACAATCTTGTGCATCGAAAAAGTTCGTGTGTGTCGTTGGTCTAACATTTAGGTCATTTTCATCCTCCCTACAGTTGATATTGTCCAATTAGGGTTTTGAACTAATCTTGTGCATCCAATAGGTGTGTTTGTGTCCTTGGATGACCATTTAGGTCATTTTCATCCACCGTACACTTAATCATGTCCAATTAGGGTTTTTAACCAATCTTGTGCATCTAATAGGTGTGTTTGTGTCATTGGATGACATTTAGGTCATTTTCGTCCACCATAAGCTTATTCAGGTCCAATTACGGTTTTTAGCCAATCTTGTGCATCGAATAGGTGTGTTTTTGTCGTTGGTTGAACCTTTAAGTCATTTTCGTTCTCTCTACACTTAATCTTGTCCAATTAGGATTTTTAACCCATCTTGTGCATCCAATAGGTGTGTATGTGTCATTGGACGATCATTTTTGTCATTTTCGTCCTCCCAAGGCTTATTCTTGTCCAATTAGGGTTTTTAACCAATCTTGTGCATCCAATAGGTGTGTTTGTGTCATTGGATGAACATTTAGGTCATTTTCGTCCTCCCAAAGGTAATTCTTGTCCAATTAGGGTTTTAACCAATCTTGTGCATCGAATAGGTGTGTTTGTGTCACTGGATGAACATTTAGGTCATTTTCTTCCTACCTATGCTCATTCTTTTCCAATTAGGGTTTTTAAACAATCTTGTGCATCCAATAAGTTCGTGTGTGTTGTTGGATGAATATTTAGGTGATTTTAATCCTCCCTACAGTTGATATTGTCCAATTAAGGTTTTTAACTAATCTTGTGCATCCAATAGGTGTGATTGTGTAATTGGATGAACCTTAAGGTTATTTTTGTCCTGCCTACACTTAATCTTGTCCAATTAGGGTATTTACCAATCTTGTGCATCTAATAGGTGTGTTTGTGTCATTGGATGAACATTTAGGTCATTTCCGTCCTCGCTAGGCTTATTATTGTCCAGTTATGGTTTTTAACCAATCTTGTGCATCCAATAGGTTTGTTTGTGTCGTTGGATGAACATTTAGGTCATTTTCGTCCTCCTTAGGGTAATTCTTGTCCAATTAGGGTTTTTATCAATCTTGTGCATCCAATAGGTGTGTTTGTGTCATTGGATGAACATTTAGGTCATTTTCATCCTCGCTAGGATTATTCTTGTCCAATTATGGTTTTTAACCAATCTTGTGCATCGCATACGTTTGTTTGTGTCATTGGATGAATATTTAGGTCATTTATGTCCTCCCTACAATTAATCTTGTCCAATTTGGGTTTTTAACCAATCTTGTGCATCGAATAGGTGTGTTTGTGTCATTGGATGAACATTTCGATCATTTTCATCCTCCCAAGGATTATTCTTGTCCAATTAGGATTTGTAACCAATCTTGTGCATCCAATAGGTGTGTTTGTGTCATTGGATGAACATTTAGGACATTTTTGTCCTCCCTTGACTTATTCTTGTCCAATTAGGGTTTTAACCAATCTTGTGCATCGAATAGGTGTGTTTGTGTCACTGGATGAACATTTAGGTCATTTTCTTCCTCTCTATGCTCATTCTTTTCCAATTAGGGTTTTTAACTAATCTTGTGCATCCAATAGGTGTGTTTGTGTCCTTGGATGAGCATTTAGGTCATTTTCATCCACCCTACACTTAATCTTGTCCAATTAGGGTTTTTAACCAATCTTGTGCATCTAATAGGTGTGTTTGTGTCATTGGATGACATTTAGGTCATTTTCGTCCACGATAAGCTTATTCAGGTCCAATTACGGTTTTTAGCCAATCTTGTGCATCGAATAGGTGTGTTTTTGTCGTTGGTTGAACATTTAAGTCATTTTCGTCCTCTCTACACTTAATCTTGTCCAATTAGGGTTTTTAACCCATCTTGTGCATCCAATAGGTGTGTTTGTGTCATTGGACGATCATTTATGTCATTTTCGTCCTCCCTAGGCTTATTCTTGTCTAATTAGGGTTTTTAACCAATCTTGTGCATCTATTAGGTGTGTTTGTGTCATTGGATGACAATTAGGTCATTTTCGTCCACCATAATCTTATTCAGGTCCAATTACGGTTTTTAGCGAGTCTTGTACATCGAATAGGTGTGTTTGTGTCATTGGTTGAACCTTTAGGTCATTTTCGTCCTCTCTACACTTAATCTTGTCCAATTAGGGTTTTTAACCCATCTTGTGCATCCAATAGGTGTGTTTGTGTCATTGGACGATCATTTATGTCATTTTCGTCCTCCCTAGGCTTATACTTGTCCAATTAGGGTTTTTAACCAATCTTGTGCATCGAATTAGTTTGTTTGTGTCATTGGATGACAATTAGGTCATTTTCGTTCACCATAATCTTATTCAGGTCCAATTACGGTTTTTAGCGAGTCTTGTGCATCGAATAGGTGTGTTTGTGTCATTGGTTGAACCTTTAGGTCATTTTCGTCCTCTCTACACTTAATCTTGTCCAATTAGGGTTTTTAACCCATCTTTTGCATCCAATAGGTGTGTTTGTGTCATTGGACGATCATTTATGTCATTTTCGTCCTCCCTAGGCTTATTCTTGTCTAATTAGGGTTTTTAACCAATCTTGTGCATCGAATTAGTTTGTTTGTGTCATTGGATGAACATTTTGGTCATTTTCGTCCTCCGCACACTTAATCTTGTCCAATTAGGGATTTTAACCAATCTTGTGCATCCAATAGGTGTGTTTGTGTCATTGGATGAACATTAAGGTCATTTTCGTCCTCCCAAAGGTAATTCTTGTCCAATTAGGGTTTTAACCAATCTTGTGCATCGAATAGGTGTGTTTGTGTCACTGGATGAACATTTTGGTCATTTTCTTCCTCCCTATGCTCATTCTTTTCCAATTAGGGTTTTTAAACAATCTTGTGCATCCAATAAGTTGGTGTGTGTTGTTGGATGAACATTTAGGTCATTTTAATCCTCCGTACAGTTGATATTGTCCAATTAAGGTTTTTAACTAATCTTGTGCATCCAATAGGTGTGTTTGTGTCATTGGATGAACCTTAAGGTTATTTTTGTCCTCCCTACACTTAATCTTGTCCAATTAGGGTTTTTAACCCATCTTGTATATCCAATAGGTGTGTTTGTGTCATTGGACGATCATTTAGGTCATTTTATTCCTCCGTAGGCTTATTCTTGTCCAATTAGGGTTTTTAACCAATCTTGTGCGTCGAATTAGTTTGTGTGTGTCATTGGATGAACATTTAGGTCATTTTCGTCCTCCACACACTTAATCTTGTCCAATTAGGGAATTTAACCAATCTTGTGCATTCAATCGGTGTGTTTGTATCATTGGATGAACATTTAGGTCATGTTCGTTCTCCCTAGGGTAATTCTTGTGCAATTAGGGTTTTTACCAATCTTGTGCATCTAATAGGTGTGTTTGTGTCATTGGATGAACATTTAGGTCATTTCCGTCCTCGCTAGGCTTATTATTGTCCAGTTATGGTATTTAACCAATCTTGTGCATGGAATACGTTTGTTTGTGTCGTTGGATGAATATTAAGGTCATTTACGTCCTCCCAAAGGTAATTCTTGTCCAATTAGGGTTTCAACCAATCTTGTGCATCGAATAGGTGTGTTTGTGTCACTGGATGAACATTTAGGTCATTTTCTTCCTCCCTATGCTCATTCTTTTCCAATTAGGGTTTTTAAACAATCTTGTGCATCCAATAAGTTCGTGTGTGTTGTTGGATGAACATTTAGGTCATTTTAATCCTCCCTACAGTTGATATTGTCCAATAAAGGTTTTTAACTAATCTTGTGCATCCAATAGGTGTGTTTGTGTCATTGGATGAACCTTAAGGTTATTTTTGTCCTGCCTACACTTAATCTTGTCCAATTAGGGTTTTTAACCCATCTTGTATATCCAATAGGTGTGTTTGTGTCATTGGACGATCATTTAGGTCATTTTAGTCCTCCGTAGGCTTATTCTTGTCCAATAAGGGTTTTTAACCAATCTTGTGCATCGAATTAGTTTGTGTGTGTCATTGGATGAACATTTAGGTCATTTTCGTCCTCCACACACTTAATCTTGTCCAATTAGGGATTTTAACCAATCTTGTGCATTCAATCGGTGTGTTTGTATCATTGGATGAAAATTTAGGTCATTTTCGTCCTCCCTAGGGTAATTCTTGTCCAATTAGGGTTTTTTATAATCTTGTGCATCTAATAGGTGTGTTTGTGTCATTGGATGAACATTTAGGACATTTTCGTCCTCCCTAGACTTATTCTTGTCCAATTAGGGTTTTAACCAATCTTGTGCATCGAATAGGTGTGTTTGTGTCACTGGATGAACATTTAGGTCATTTTCTTCCTCCCTATGCTCATTCTTTTCCAATTAGGGTTTTTAAACAATCTTGTGCATCCAATAAGTTCGTGTGTGTTGTTGGATGAACATTTAGGTCATTTTAATCCTCCGTACAGTTGATATTGTCCAATTAAGGTTTTTAACTAATCTTGTGCATCCAATAGGTGTGTTTGTGTCATTGGATGAACCTTAAGGTTATTTTTGTCCTCCCTACACTTAATCTTGTCCAATTAGGGTTTTTAACCCATCTTGTATATCCAATAGGTGTGTTTGTGTCATTGGACGATCATTTAGGTCATTTTATTCCTCCGTAGGCTTATTCTTGTCCAATTAGGGTTTTTAACCAATCTTGTGCGTCGAATTAGTTTGTGTGTGTCATTGGATGAACATTTAGGTCATTTTCGTCCTCCACACACTTAATCTTGTCCAATTAGGGATTTTAACCAATCTTGTGCATTCAATCGGTGTGTTTGTATCATTGGATTAACATTTAGGTCATGTTCGTTCTCCCTAGGGTAATTCTTGTCCAATTAGGGTTTTTACCAATCTTGTGCATCTAATAGGTGTGTTTGTGTCATTGGATGAATATTTAGGTCATTTCCGTCCTCGCTAGGCTTATTATTGTCCAGTTATGGTATTTAACCAATCTTGTGCATGGAATACATTTGTTTGTGTCGTTGGATGAACATTTAGGTCATTTACGTCCTCCCAAAGGTAATTCTTGTCCAATTAGGGTTTCAACCAATCTTGTTCATCGAAAATGTGTGTTTGTGTCACTGGATGAACATTTAGGTCATTTTCTTCCTCCCTATGCTCATTCTTTTCCAATTAGGGTTTTTAAACAATCTTGTGCATCCAATAAGTTCGTGTGTGTTGTTGGATGAACATTTAGGTCATTTTAATCCTCCCTACAGTTGATATTGTCCAATTAAGGTTTTTAACTAATCTTGTGCATCCAATAGGTGTGTTTGTGTCATTGGATGAACCTTAAGGTTATTTTTGTCCTCCCTACACTTAATCTTGTCCAATTAGGGTTTTTACCCCATCTTGTATATCCAATAGGTGTGTTTGTGTCATTGGACGATCATTTAGGTCATTTTATTCCTCCGTAGGCTTATTCTTGTCCAATTAGGGTTTTTAACCAATCTTGTGCGTCGAATTAGTTTGTGTGTGTCATTGGATGAACATTTAGGTCATTTTCGTCCTCCACACACTTAATCTTGTCCAATTAGGGATTTTAACCAATCTTGTGCATTCAATCGGTGTGTTTGTATCATTGGATGAACATTTAGGTCATGTTCGTTCTCCCTAGGGTAATTCTTGTGCAATTAGGGTTTTTACCAATCTTGTGCATCTAATAGGTGTGTTTGTGTCATTGGATGAACATTTAGGTCATTTCCGTCCTCGCTAGGCTTATTATTGTCCAGTTATGGTATTTAACCAATCTTGTGCATGGAATACGTTTGTTTGTGTCGTTGGATGAATATTAAGGTCATTTACGTCCTCCCAAAGGTAATTCTTGTCCAATTAGGGTTTTTAAAAAATCTTGTGCATCCAATAAGTTCGTGTGTGTTGTTGGATGAACATTTAGGTCATTTTAATCCTCCGTACAGTTGATATTGTCCAATTAAGGTTTTTAACTAATCTTGTGCATCCAATAGGTGTGTTTGTGTCATTGGATGAACCTTAAGGTTATTTTTGTCCTCCCTACACTTAATCTTGTCCAATTAGGGTTTTTAACCCATCTTGTATATCCAATAGGTGTGTTTGTGTCATTGGACGATCATTTAGGTCATTTTATTCCTCCGTAGGCTTATTCTTATCCAATTAGGGTTTTTAACCAATCTTGTGCGTCGAATAGTTGTGTTTTTGTCGTTGGTTGAACCTTTAAGTCATTTTCGTTCTCTCTACACTTAATCTTGTCCAATTAGGGTTTTTAACCCATCTTGTGCATCCAATAGATGTGTTTGTGTCATTGGACGATCATTTATGTCATTTTCGTCCTCCCTAGGCTTATTCTTGTCCAATTAGGGTTTTTAACCAATCTTGTGCATCGAATTAGTTTGTGTGTGTCATTGGATGAACATTTAGGTCATTTTCGTCCTCCACACACTTAATCTTGTCCAATTAGGGATTTTAACCAATCTTGTGCATTCAATCGGTGTGTTTGTATCATTGGATGAACATTTAGGTCATTTTCGTCCTCCCTAGGGTAATTCTTGTCCAATTAGGGTTTTTACCAATCTTGTGCATCTAATAGGTGTGTTTGTTTCACTGGATGAACATTTAGGTCATTTCCGTCCTCGCTAGGCTTATTATTGTCCAGTTATGGTTTTTAACCAATCTTGTGCATCCAATAGGTTTGTTTGTGTCGTTGGATGAACATTTATGTCATTTTCGTCCTCCTTAAGGTAATTCTTGTCCAATTAGGGTTTTTATCAATCTTGTGCATCCAATAGGTGTGTTTGTGTCATTGGATGAACATTTAGGTCATTTTCATCCTCGCTAGGATTATTCTTGTCCAATTATGGTTTTTAACCAATCTTGTGCATCGCATACGTTTGTTTGTGTCATTGGATGAATATTTAGGTCATTTATGTCCTCCCTACAATTAATCTTGTCCAATTTAGGTTTTTAACCAATCTTGTGCATCCAATAGGTGTGTTTGTGTCATTGGATGAACATTTCGATCATTTTCATCCTCCCAAGGATTATTCTTGTCCAATTAGGATTTGTAACCAATCTTGTGCATCCAATAGGTGTGTTTGTGTCATTGGATGAACATTTAGGACATTTTTGTCCTCCCTTAACTTATTCTTGTCCAATTAGGGTTTTAACCAATCTTGTGCATCGAATAGGTGTGTTTGTGTCACTGGATGAACATTTAGGTCATTTTCTTCCTCCCTATGCTCATTCTTTTCCAATTAGGGTTTTTAACTAATCTTGTGCATCCAATAGGTGTGTTTGTGTCCTTGGATGAGCATTTAGGTCATTTTCATCCACCCTACACTTAATCTTGTCCAATTAGGGTTTTTAACCAATCTTGTGCATCTAATAGGTGTGTTTGTGTCATTGGATGACATTTAGGTCATTTTCGTCCACCATAAGCTTATTCAGGTCCGATTACGGTTTTTAGCCAATCTTGTGCATCGAATAGGTGTGTTTTTGTCGTTGGTTGAACATTTAAGTCATTTTCGTCCTCTCTACACTTAATCTTGTCCAATTAGGGTTTTTAACCCATCTTGTGCATCCAATAGGTGTGTTTGTGTCATTGGACGATCATTTATGTCATTTTCGTCCTCCCTAGGCTTATTCTTGTCCAATTAGGGTTTTTAACCAATCTTGTGCATCTAATAGGTGTGTTTGTGTCATTGGATGACAATTAGGTCATTTTCGTCGACCATAATCTTATTCAGGTCCAATTACAGTTTTTAGCGAGTCTTGTGCATCGAATAGGTGTGTTTGTGTCATTGGTTGAACCTTTAGGTCATTTTCGTCCTCTCTACACTTAATCTTGTCCAATTAGGGTTTTTAACCCATCTTTTGCATCCAATAGGTGTGTTTGTGTCATTGGACGATCATTTAAGTCATTTTCGTCCTCCCTAGGCTTATTCTTATTTAATTAGGGTTTTTAACCAATCTTGTGCATCGAATTAGTTCGTTTGTGTCATTGGATGAACATTTAGGTCATTTTCGTCCTCCTTAGGGTAATTCTTGTCCAATTAGGGTTTTTAACCTTTCTTGTGCATCCAATAGGTGTGTTTGTGTCATTGGACGATCATTTAGGTCATTTTCGTCCTCCCTAGGCTTATTCTTGTCCAATTAGGATTTTTAACCAATCTTGTGCATCGAATTAGTTGGTTTGTGTCATTAGATGAACATTTAGGTCATTTTCTTCCTCAGCATAGTTAATCTTGTCCAATTAAGGATTTTAACCAATTTTGTGCATCCAATAGGTGTGTTTGTGTCATTATATGAAAATTTAGGTCATTTTCGTCCTCCATAAGGTAATTCTTGTCCAATTAGGGTTTTAACGAATCTTGTGCATCGAATAGGTGTGTTTGTGTCACTGGATTAACATTTAGGTCATTTTCTTCCTCTCTATGCTCATTCTTTTCCAATTAGGGTTTTTAAACAATCTTGTGCATCCAATAAGTTCGTGTGTTGTGTTGGATGAAGGTTAAGGTCATTTTAATCCTCCCTACAGTTATTATTGTCTAATTAAGGTTTTTAACTAATCTTGTGCATCTAATAGGTGTGTTTGTGTCATTGGACGATCATTTAGGTCATTTAAGTCCTCAATAGGCTTATTCTTGTCCAATTAGGGTTTTTAACCAATCTTGTGCATCGAATTAGTTTGTGTGTGTCATTGGATGAACATTTAGGTCATTTTCGTCCTCCACACACTTAATCTTGTCCAATTAGGGATTTTAACCAATCTTGTGCATTCAATCGGTGTGTTTGTGTCGTTGGATGAACATTTAGGTCATTTTCGTCCTCCAAAGGGTAATTCTTGTCTAATTAGGGTTTTTACCAATCTTGTGCATCCAATAGGTGTGTTTGTGTCATTGGATTAACATTTAGGTCATTTTCTTCCTAGCTAGGCTTATTCTTATCCAATTATGGTTTTTAACCAATCTTGTGCATCGAATACGTTTGTTTGTGTCATTGGATGAACATTTAGGTCATTTTTGTCCTCCCTACACATAATCTTTTCCAATTAGGGTTTTTAACCAATCTTGTGCATCCAATAGGAGTGTTTGTTCATTGGATGAACATTTCGGTCATTTTCATCCTCCCAAGGATTAGTCTTGTCCAATTAGGATTTGTAACCAATCTTGTGCATCCAATAGGTGTGTTTGTGTCATTGGATGTACATTTACGACAGTTTCATCCTCCTTATACTTATTCTTGTCCAATTAGGGTTTTAACCAATCTTGTGCTTCGAATAGGTGTGTTTGTGTCACTGGATGAATATTTAGGTCATTTTCTTCCTCCTTATGCTAATTCTTTTCCAATTAGGGTTTTTAAACAATCTTGTGCATCGAATAAGTTCGTGTGTGTCGTTGGTCGAACATTTAGGTCATTTTCATCCTCCCTACAGTTGATATTGTCCAATTAGGGTTTTTAACTAATCTTGTGCATCCAATAGGTGTGTTTGTGTCCTTGGAAGAGCATTTAGGTCATTTTCGTCCTCCATACACTTAATCTTGTCCAATCAGGGTTTTTAACCAATCTTGTGCATCTAATAGGTGTGTTTGTGTCATTGGATGACATTTAGGTCATTTTCGTCCACCATAAGCTTATTCAGGTCCAATTACGGTTTTTATCCAATCTTGTGCATCGAATAGGTGTGTTTTTGTCATTGGTTGAACCTTTAGGTCATTTTCGTCCTCTCTACCCTTAATCTTGTCCAATTAGGGTTTTTAACCATTCTTGTGCATCCAATAGGTGTGTTTGTGTCATTGGACGATCATTTAGGTTATTTTCGTCCTCCCTAGGCATATTCGTTTCCAATTACGGTTTTTAAACAGTCTTGTGCATCGAATTAGTTGGTTTGTGTCATTGGATGAACATTTAGGTCATTTTCGTCCTCCGCACAGTTAATCTTGTCCAATTAGGGATTTTAACCAATGTTGTGCATCCAATAGGTGTGTTTGTGTCATTGGATGAAAATTTAGGTCATTTTCGTCCTCCCTAAGGTAATTCTTGTCCAATTAGGGTTTTAACGAATCTTGTGCATCGAATTGGTGTGTTTGTGTCACTGGATGAACATTTAGGTCATTTTCGTCCTCCCTATACTCATTCTTTTCCAATGAGGGTTTTTAAACAATCTTGTGCATCCAATAAGTTTGTGTGTGTTGTTGGATGAACATTTAGGTCATTTTAATCCTCCCTACAGTTGATATTGTCCAATTAAGGTTTTTAACTAATCTTGTGCATCTAATAGGTGTCTTTGTGTCATTGGATGAACCGTTTGGTTATTTTCGTCCTCCCTACACTTAATCTTGTCCAATTAGGGTTTTTAACCCATCTTGTATATCCAATAGGTGTGTTTGTGTCATTGGACGATCATTTAGGTCATTTTAGTCCTCCGTAGGCTTATTCTTGTCCAATTAGGGTTTTTAACCAATCTTGTGCACCGAATTCGTTCGTGTGTGTCATTGGATGAACATTTAGGTCATTTTCGTCGTCCACACACTCAATCTTGTCCAATTAGGGATTTTACCCAATCTTGTGCATCCAATAGGTATGTTTGCGTCGTTGGATGAACATTTAGGTCATTTTCGTCATCCCTAGGGTAATTATTGTCCAATTAGGGTTTTTACCAATCTTGTGCATCCAATAGGTGTGTTTGTGTCATTGGATGAACATTTAGGTCATTTCCGTACTCGCTAGGCTTATTATTGTCCAGTTATGGTTTTTAACCAATCTTGTGCATGGAATACGTTTGTTTGTGTCGTTGGATGAATATTTAGGTCATTTTCGTCCTCCCTAGGGTAATTCTTGTCCAATTAGGATTTTTACCAATCTTGTGCATCCAATAGGTGTGTTTGTGTCATTGGATGAACATTTAGGTCATTTTTGTCCTCGCTAGCCTTATTCTTGTCCAATTATGGTTTTTAACCAATCTTGTGCATCGAATACGTTTGTTTGTGTCATTGGATGTACATTTAGGTCATTTTTATCCTCCCTACACTTAATCTTGTCCAATTAGGGTTTTTAAACAATCTTGTGCATCGAATAAGTTCGTGTGTGTCGTTGGTCGAACATTTAGGTAATTTTCATCTTCCCTACAGCTGATATTGTCCAACTAGGGTTTTTAACTAATCTTGTGCATCCAATAGGTGTGTTTGTGTCCTTGGATGAGCATTTAGGTCATTTTCATCTACCGTACACTTAATCTTGTCCAATTAGGGTTTTTAACCAATCTTGTGCATCTAATAGGTGTGTTTGTGTCATTGGATGACATTTAGGTCATTTTCGTCCACCATAAGTTTATTCAGGTCCAATTACGGTTTTTAGCCAATCTTGTGCATCGAATAGGTGTGTTTTTGTCGTTGGTTGAACCTTTAAGTCATTCTCGTTCTCTTTACACTTAATCTTGTCCAATTAGGGTTTTTAACCCATCTTGTGCATCCAATAGGTGTGTTTGTGTCATTGGACGATCATTTTTGTCATTTTCATCCTCCCTAGGCTTATTCTTGTCCAATTAGGGTTTTTGACCAATCTTGTCCATCGAATTAGTTTGTTTGTGTCATTGGATGAACATTTTGGTTATTTTCGTCCTCCGCACACCTAATCTTGTCCAATTAGGGATTTTAACCAATCTTGTGCATCCAATAGGTGTGTTTGTGTCATTGGATGAACATTTATGTCATTTTCGTCCTCCCAAAGGTAATTCTTGTCCAATTAGGTTTTTAACCAATCTTGTGCATCGAATAGGTGTGTTTGTGTCACTGGATGAACATTTAGGTCATTTTCTTCCTCCCTATGCTCATTCTTTTCCAATTAGGGTTTTTAAACAATCTTGTGCATCCAATAAGTTCGTGTGTGTTTTTGGATGAACATTTAGGTGATTTTAATCCTCCCTACAGTTGATATTGTCCAATTAAGGTTTTTAACTAATCTTGTGCATCCAATAGGTGTGTTTGTGTCATTGGATGAACCTTAAGGTTATTTTTGTCCTCCCTACACTTAATCTTGTCCAATTAGGGTTTTTAACCCATCTTGTATATCCAATAGGTGTGTTTGTGTGATTGGACGATCATTTAGGTCATTTTAGTCCTCCGTAGGCTTATTCTTGTCCAATTAGGGTTTTTAACCAATCTTGTGCATCGAATTAGTTTGTGTGTGTCACTGGATGAACATTTAGGTCATTTTCGTCCTCCACACACTTAATCTTGTCCAATTAGGGATTTTAACCAATCTTGTGCATTCAATCGGTGTGTTTGTATCATTGGATGAACATTTAGGTCATTTTCGTCCTCCCTAGGGTAATTCTTTTCCAATTAGGGTTTTTACCAATCTTGTGCATCTAATAGGTGTGTTTGTGTCATTGGATGAACATTTAGGTCATTTCCGTCCTCACTAGGCTTATTATTGTCCAGTTATGGTTTTTAACCAATCTTGTGCATGGAATACGTTTGTTTGTGTCGTTGGATGAACATTTAGGTCATTTTCGTCCTCCTTAGGGTAATTCTTGTCCAATTAGGGTTTTTAACCTTTCTTGTGCATCCAATAGGTGTGATTGTGTCATTGGACGATCATTTAGGTCATTTTCGTCCTCCCTAGGCTTCTTCTTGTCCAATTAGGATTTTTAACCAATCTTGTGCATCGAATTAGTTGGTTTGTGTCATTAGATGAACATTTAGGTCTTTTTCGTCCTCCGCATAGTTAATCTTGTCCAATTAGGGATTTTAACCAATCTTGTCCATCCAATAGGTGTGTTTGTGTCATTGTATGAAAATTTAGGTCATTTTCGTCCTCCATAAGGTAATTCTTGTCCAATTAGGGTTTTAACGAATCTTGTGCATCGAATAGGTGTGTTTGTGTCACTGGATTAACATTTAGGTCATTTTCGTCCTCCCTATGCTCATTCTTTTCCAATGAGGGTTTTTAATCAATCTTGTGCATCCAATAAGTTCGTGTGTTATGTTGGATGAACGTTAAGGTCATTTTAATCCTCCCTACAGTTATTATTGTCTAATTAAGGTTTTTAACTAATCTTGTGCATCTAATAGGTGTGTTTGTGTCATTGGATGAACCTTTAGGTTATTTTCGTCCTCCCTACACTAAATCTTGTCCAATTAGGGTTTTTAACCCATCCTGTATATCCAATAGATGTGTTTGTGTCATTGGACGATCATTTAGGTCATTTAAGTCCTCCATAGGCTTATTCTTGTCCAATTAGGGTTTTTAACAAATCTTGTGCATCGAATTAGTTTGTGTGTGTCATTGGATGAACATTTAGGTCATTTTCGTCCTCCACACACTTAATCTTGTCCAATTAGGGATTTTAACCAATCTTGTGCATTCAATCGGTGTGTTTGTGTCGTTGGATGAACATTTAGGTCATTTTCGTCCTCCCAAGGGTAATTCTTGTCCAATTAGGGTTTTTACCAATCTTGTGCATCAAATAGGTGTGTTTGTGTCATTGGATGAACATTTAGGTCATTTTCTTCCTAGCTAGGCTTATTCTTGTCCAATTATGGTTTTTAACCAATCTTGTGCATCGAATACGTTTGTTTGTGTCTTTGGATGAACATTTAGGTCATTTTTGTCCTCCCTACACATAATCTTGTCCAATTAGGGTTTTTAACCAATCTTGTGCATCCAATAGGTGTGTTTGTGTCATTGGATGAACATTTCGGTCATTTTCTTCCTCCCAAGGATTATTCTTGTCCAATTAGGATTTGTAACCAATCTTGTGCATCCAATAGGTGTGTTTGTGTCATTGGATGTACATTTACGACATTTTCACCCTCCTTAGACTTATTCTTGTCCAATTACGGTTTTAACCAATCTTGTGCTTCGAATAGGTGTGTTTGTGTCACTGGATGAATATTTAGGTCATTTTCGTCCTCCTTATGCTAATTCTTTTCCAATTAGGGTTTTTAAAAAATCTTGTGCATCGAATAAGTTCGTGTGTGTCGTTGGTCGAACATTTAGGTCATTTTCATCCTCCCTACAATTGATATTGTCCAATTAGGGTTTTTAACTAATCTTATGCATCCAATAGGTGTGTTTGTGTCCTTGGAAGAGCATTTAGGTCATTTTCGTCATCCCAACACTTAATCTTGTCCAATTAGGGTTTTTAACCAATCTTGTGCATCTAATAGGTGTGTTTGTGTCATTGGATGACATTTAGGTCATTTTCGTCCACCATAAGCTTATTCAGGTCCAATTACGGTTTTTATCCAATCTTGTGCATCGAACAGGTGTGTTTTTGTCATTGGTTGAACCTTTAGGTCATTTTCGTCCTCTCTACCCTTAATCTTGTCCAATTAGGGTTTTTAACCATTCTTGTGCATCCAATAGGTGTGTTTGTGTCATTGTACGATCATTTAGGTCATTTTCATCCTCCCTAGGCATATTCATTTCCAATTACGGTTTTTAACCAGTCTTGTGCATCGAATTAGTTGGTTTGTGTCATTGGATGAACATTTAGGTCATTTTCGTCCTCCGCACAGTTAATCTTGTCCAATTAGGGATTTTAACCAATCTTGTGCATCCAATAGGTGTGTTTGTGTCATTGGATGAAAATTTAGGTCATTTTCGTCCTCCCTAAGGTAATTCTTGTCCAATTAGGGTTTTAACGAATCTTGTGCATCAAATTGGTGTGTTTGTGTCACTGGATGAACATTTAGGTCATTTTCGTCCTCCCTATACTCATTCTTTTCCAATGAGGGTTTTTAAACAATCTTGTGCATCCAATAAGTTCGTGTGTTGTGTTGGATGAACATTTAGGTCATTTTAATCCTCCCTACATTTGATATTGTCAAATTAAGGTTTTTAACTAATCTTGTGCATCTAATAGGTGTCTTTGTGTCATTGGATGAACCGTTAGGTCATTTTCCTCCTCCCTACACTTAATCTTGTCCAATTAGGGTTTTTAACCCATCTTGTATATCCAATAGGTGTGTTTGTGTCATTGGACGATCATTTAGGTCATTTTAGTCCTCCGTAGGCTTATTCTTGTCCAATTAGGGTTTTTAACCAATCTTGTGCACCGAATTCGTTCGTGTGTGTCATTGGATGAACATTTAGGTCATTTTCGTCCTCCACACACTCAATCTTGTCCAATTAGGGATTTTAACCAATCTTATGCATCCAATAGGTATGTTTGCGTCGTTGGATGAACATTTAGGTCATTTTCGTCATCGCTAGGGTAATTATTGTCCAATTAGGGTTTTTACCAATCTTGTGCATCCAATAGGTGTGTTTGTGTCATTGGATGAACATTTAGGTCATTTCCGTACTCGCTAGGCTTATTATTGTCCAGTTATGGTTTTTAACCAATCTTGTGCATGGAATACGTTTGTTTGTGTCGTTGGATGCATATTTAGGTCATTTTCGTCCTCCCTAGGGTAATTCTTGTCCAATTAGGATTTTTACCAATCCTGTGCATCCAATAGGTGTGTTTGTGTCATTGGATGAACATTTAGGTCATTTTTGTCCTCGCTAGGCTTATTCTTGTCCAATTATGGTTTTTAACCAATCTTGTGCATCGAATACGTTTGTTTGTGTCATTGGATGTACATTTAGGTCATTTTTGTCCTCCCTACACTTAATCTTGTCCAATTTGGGTTTTCAACCAATCTTGTGCATCTAATTGGTGTGTTTGTGTCATTGGATGACATCTAGGTCATTTTCGTCCACCATAAGCTTATTCAGGTCCAATTAGGGTTTTTAGCCAATCTTGTGCATCGAATAGGTGGGTTTGTGTCATTGGACGATCATTTTTGTCATTTTCGTCCTCCCTAGGCTTATTCTTGTCCAATTAGGGTTTTTAACCAATCTTGTGCATCGAATTAGTTTGTTTGTGTCATTGGATGAACATTTTGGTCATTTTCTTCTTCAGCACACTTAATCTTGTCCAATTAGGGATTTTAACCAATCTTGTGCATCCAATAGGTGTGTTTGTGTCATTGGATGAACATGTAGGTCATTTTCGTCCTCCCGAAGGTAATTCTTGTCCAATTAGGGTTTTAACCAATCTTGTGCATCGAATAGGTGTGTTTGTGTCACTGGATGAACATTTAGGTCATTTTCTTCCTCCCAATGCTCATTCTTTTCCAATTAGGGTTTTTAAATAATCTTGTGCATCCAATAAGTTCGTGTGTGTTGTTAGATGAACATTTAGGTGATTTTAATCCTCCCTACAGTTGATATTGTCCAATTAAGGTTTTTAACTAATCTTGTGCATCCAATAGGTGTGTTTGTGTCATTGGATGAACCTTTAGGTTATTTTTGTCCTCCCTACACTTAATCTTGTCCAATTAGGGTTTTTAACCCATCTTGTATATCCAATAGGTGTGTTTGTGTCATTGGATGATCATTTAGGTCATTTTAGTCCTCCGTACGCTTATTCTTGTCCAATTAGGGTTTTTAACCAATCTTGTGCATCGAATTAGTTTGTGTGTGTCATTGGATGAACATTTAGGTCATTTTCGTCTTCCACACACTTAATCTTGTCCAATTAGGGATTTTAACCAATCTTTTGCATTCAATCGGTGTGTTTGTATCATTGGATGAACATTTAGGTCATTTTCGTCCTCCCTAGGGTAATTCTTGTCCAATTAGGGTTTTTACCAATCTTGTGCATCTAATAGGTGTGTTTGTGTCATTGGATGAACATTTAGGTCATTTCCGTCCTCGCTAGGCTTATTATTGTCCAGTTATGGTTTTTAACCAATCTTGTGCATGGAATACGTTTGTTTGTGTCGTTGGATGAACATTTAGGTCATTTTCGTCCTCCTTAGGGTAATTCTTGTCCAATTAGGGTTTTTACCAATCTTGTGCATCCAATAGGTGTGTTTGTGTCATTGGATGAACAATTAGGTCATTTTCCTCCTCGCTAGGCTTATTCTTGTCCAATTATGGTTTTTAACCAATCTTGTGCATCGAATACGTTTGTTTGTGTCATTGGATGAATATTTAGGTCATTTATGTCCTCCCTACAATTAATCTTGTCCAATTTGGGTTTTTAACCAATCTTGTGCATCCAATAGGTGTGTTTGTGTCATTGGATGAACATTTCGGTCATTTTCATCCTCCCAAGGATTATTCTTGTCCAATTAGGATTTGTAACCAATCATGTGCATCCAATAGGTGTGTTTGTGTCATTGGATGAATATTTAGGACATTTTCGTCCTCCCTAGACTTATTCTTGTCCAATTAGGGTTTTAACAAATCTTGTGCATCGAATAGGTGTGTTTGTGTCACTGGATGAACATTTAGGTCATTTTCTTCCTCCCTATGCTCATTCTTTTCCAATTAGGGTTTTTAAACAATCTTGTGCATCGAATAAGTTCGTGTGTGTCGTTCGTCGAACATTTAGGTCATTTTCATCCTCCCTACAGTTGATATTGTCCAATTAGGGTTTTTAACTAATCTGGTGCATCCAATAGGTGTGTTTGTGTCCTTGGATGAGCATTTAGGTCATTTTCATCCACCGTACACTTAATCTTGTCCAATTAGGGTTTTTAACCAATCTTGTGCATCTAATAGGTGTGTTTGTGTCATTGGATGACATTTAGGTCATTTTCGTCCACCATAAGCTTATTCAGGTCCAATTACGGTTTTTAGCCAATCTTGTGCATCGAATAGGTGTGTTTTTGTCGTTGGTTGAACCTTTAAGTCATTCTCGTTCTCTCTACACTTAATCTTGTCCAATTAGGATTTTTAACCCATCTTGTGCATCCAATAGTTGTGTTTGTGTCATTGGACGATCATTTTTGTCATTTTCGTCCTCCCTAGGCTTATTCTTGTCCAATTAGGGTTTTTGACCAATCTTGTCCATCGAATTAGTTTGTTTGTGTCATTGGATGAACATTTAGGTCATTTTCATCCACCGTACACTTAATCTTGTCCAATTAGGGTTTTTAACCAATCTTGTGCATCTAATAGGTGTGTTTGTGTCATTGGATGACATTTAGGTCATTTTCGTCAACCATAAGCTTATTCAGGTCCAATTACGGTTTTTAGCCAATCTTGTGCATCGAATAGGTGTGTTTTTGTCGTTGGTTAAACATTTAAGACATTTTCGTCCTCTCTACACTTAATCTTGTCCAATTAGGGTTTTTAACCCATCTTGTGCATCCAATAGCCATATTTGTGTCCTTGGACGATCATTTAGGTCATTTTCGTCCTTCCTAGGCTTATTCTTGTCCAATTAGGGTTTTTAACCAATCTTGTCCATCTAATAGGTGTGTTTGTGTCATTGGATGAAAATTAGGTCATTTTCGTCCACCATAAGCTTATTCAGGTCCAATTACGGTTTTTAGCCAATCTTGTGCATCGAATAGGTGTGTTTTTGTCGTTGGTTGAACCTTTAAGTCATTTTCGTTCTCTCTACACTTAATCTTGTCCAATTAGGGTTTTTAACCCATCTTGTGCATCCAATAGGTGTGTTTGTGTCATTGGACGATCATTTTTGTCATTTTCATCCACCGTACACTTAATCTTGTCCAATTAGGGTTTTTAACCAATCTTGTGCATCTAATAGGTGTGTTTGTGTCATTGGATGACATTTAGGTCATTTTCGTCCACCATAAGCTTATTCAGGTCCAATTACGGTTATTAGCCAATCTTGTGCATCGAATAGGTGTGTTTTTGTCGTTGGTTGAACCTTTAAGTCATTTTCGTTTTCTCTACACTTAATCTTGTCCAATTAGGGTTTTTAACCCATCTTGTGCATCCAATAGGTGTGTTTGTGTCATTGGACGATCATTTATGTCATTTTCGTCCTCTTTAGGCTTATTCTTGTCTAATTAGGGTTTTTAACCAATCTTGTGCATCGAATTAGTTTGTTTGTGTCATTGGATGAACATTTTGATCATTTTCGTCCTCCGCACACTTAATCTTGTCCAATTAGGGATTTTAACCAATCTTGTGCATCCAATAGGTGTGTTTGTGTCATTGGATGAACATTTAGGTCATTTTCGTCCTCCCAAAGGTGATTCTTGTCCAATTAGGGTTTTAACCAATCTTGTGCATCGAATAGGTGTGTTTGTGTCACTGGATGAACATTTAGGTCATTTTCTTCCTCCCTATGCTCATTCTTTTCCAATTAGGGTTTTTAAACAATCTTGTGCATCCAATAAGTTCGTGTGTGTTGTTGGATGAACATTTAGGTCATTTTAATCCTCCGTACAGTTGATATTGTCCAATTAAGGTTTTTAACTAATCTTGTGCATCCAATAGGTGTGTTTGTGTCATTGGATGAACCTTAAGGTTATTTTTGTCCTCCCTACACTTAATCTTGTCCAATTAGGGTTTTTAACCCATCTTGTATATCCAATAGGTGTGTTTGTGTCATTGGACGATCATTTAGGTCATTTTAGTCCTCCGTAGGCTTATTCTTGTCCAATTAGGGTTTTTAACCAATCTTGTGCGTCGAATTAGTTTGTGTGTGTCATTGGATGAACATTTAGGTCATTTTCGTCCTCCACACACTTAATCTTGTCCAATTAGAGTTTTTAACCCATCTTGTATATCCACTAGGTGTGTTTGTGTCATTGGACGATAATTTAGGTCATTTTAGTCCTCCGTAGGCTTATTCTTGTCCAATTAGGGTTTTTAACCAATCTTTTGCGTCGAATTAGTTTGTGTGTGTCATTGGATGAACATTTAGGTCATTTTCGTCCTCCACACACTTAATCTTGTCCAATTAGGGATTTTAGCCAATCTTGTGCATTCAATCGGTGTGTTTGTATCATTGGATGAACATTTAGGTCATTTTCGTCCTCCCTAGGGTAATTCTTGTCCAATTAGGGTTTTTACCAATCTTGTGCATCCAATAGGTGTGTTTGTGTCATTGGATGGACATTAAGGTCATTTTCGTCCTCGCTAGGCTTATTCTTGTCCAATTATGGTTTTTAACCAATCTTGTGCATCGAATACATTTGTTTGTGTCATTGGATGAATATTTAGGTCATTTATGTCCTCCCTACAATTAATCTTGTCCAATTTGGGTTTTTAACCAATCTTGTGCTTCCAATAGGTGTGTTTGTGTCATTGGATTAACATTTCGGTCATTTTCATCCTCCCAAGGATTATTCTTGTCCAATTAGGATTTGTAACCAATCTTGTACATCCAATAGGTGTGTTTGTGTCATTGGATGAACATTTAGGACATTTTCGTCCTCCCTAGACTTATTCTTGTCCAATTAGGGTTTTAACCAATCTTGTGCATCGAATAGGTGTGTTTGTGTCACTGGATGAACATTTAGGTCATTTTCTTCCTCGCTATGCTCATTCTTTTCCAATTAGGGTTTTTAAACAATCTTGTGCATCGAAAAAGTTCGTGTGTGTCGTTGGTCGAACATTTAGGTCATTTTCATCCTCCCTACAGTTGATATTGTCCAATTATGGTTTTGAACTAATCTTGTCCATCCAATAGGTGTGTTTGTGTCCTTGGATAACCATTTAGGTCATTTTCATCCACCGTACACTTAATCATGTCCAATTAGGGTTTTTAACCAATCTTGTGCATCTAATAGGTGTGTTTGTGTCATTGGATGACATTTAGGTCATTTTCGTCCACCATAAGCTTATTCAGGTCCAATTACGGTTTTTAGCCAATCTTGTGCATCGAATAGGTGTGTTTTTGTCGTTGGTTGAACCTTTAAGTCATTTTCGTTCTCTCTACACTTAATCTTGTCCAATAAGGGTTTTTAACCCATCTTGTGCATCCAATAGGTGTGTTTGTGTCATTGGACGATCATTTTTGTCATTTTCGTCCTCCCTAGGCTTATTCTTGTCCAATTAGGGTTTTTAACCAATCTTGTGCATCCAATAGGTGTGTTTGTGTCATTGGATGAACATTTAGGTCATTTTCGTCCTCCCAAAGGTAATTCTTGTCCAATTAGGGTTTTAACCAATCTTGTGCATCGAATAGGTGTGTTTGTGTCTCTAGATGAACATTTAGGTCATTTTCTTCCTCCCTATGCTCATTCTTTTCCAATTAGGGTTTTTAAACAATCTTGTGCATCCAATAAGTTCGTGTGTGTTGTTGGATGAATATTTAGGTGATTTTAATCCTCCCTACAGTTGATATTGTCCAATTAAGGTTTTTAACTAATCTTGTGCATCCAATAGGTGTGATTGTGTAATTGGATGAACCTTAAGGTTATTTTTGTCCTCCCTACACTTAATCTTGTCCAATTAGGGTTTTTAACCCATCTTGTATATCCAATAGGTGTGTTTGTGTCATTGGATGATCATTTAGGTCATTTTAGTCCTCCGTACGCTTATTCTTGTCCAATTAGGGTTTTTAACCAATCTTGTGCATCGAATTAGTTTGTGTGTGTCATTGGATGAACATTTAGGTCATTTTCGTCCTCCACACACTTAATCTTGTCCAATTAGGGATTTTAACTAATCTTTTGCATTCAATCGGTGTGTTTGTATCATTGGATGAACATTTAGGTCATTTTCGTCCTCCCTAGGGTAATCCTTGTCCAATTAGGGTTTTTACCAATCTTGTGCATCTAATAGGTGTGTTTGTGTCATTGGATGAATATTTAGGTCATTTCCGTCCTCGCTAGGCTTATTATGGTCCAGTTATGGTTTTTAACCAATCTTGTGCATGGAATACGTTTGTTTGTGTCGTTGGATGAACAATTAGGTCATTTTCGTCCTCCTTAGGGTAATTCTTGTCCAGTTAGGGTTTTTACCAATCTTGTGCATCCAATAGGTGTGTTTGTGTCATTGGATGAACAATTAGGTCATTTTCGTCCTCGCTAGGCTTATTCTTGTCCAATTATGGTTTTTAACCAATCTTGTGCATCGAATACGTTTGTTTGTGTCATTGGATGAATATTTAGGTCATTTATGTCCTTCCTACAAGTAATCTTGTCCAATTTGGGTTTTTAACCAATCTTGTGCATCCAATAGGTGTGTTTGTGTCATTGGATGAACATTTCGGTCATTTTCATCCTCCCAAGGATTATTCTTGTCCAATTAGGATTTGTAACCAATCATGTGCATCCAATAGGTGTGTTTGTGTCATTGGATGAACATTTAGGACATTTTCGTCCTCCCTAGACTTATTCTTGTCCAATTAGGGTTTTAACAAATCTTTTGCATCGAATAGGTGTGTTTGTGTCACTGGATGAACATTTAGGTCATTTTCTTCCTCCCTATGCTCATTCTTTTCCAATTAGGGTTTTTAAACAACCTTGTGCATCGAATAAGTTCGTGTGTGTCGTTCGTCGAACATTTAGGTCATTTTCATCCTCCCTACAGTTGATATTGTCCAATTAGGGTTTTTAACTAATCTGGTGCATCCAATAGGTGTGTTTGTGTCCTTGGATGAGCATTTAGGTCATTTTCATCCACCGTACACTTAATCATGTCCAATTAGGGTTTTTAACCAATCTTGTGCATCTAATAGGTGTGTTTGTGTCATTGGATGACATTTAGGTCATTTTCGTCCACCATAAGCTTATTCAGGTCCAATTACGGTTTTTAGCCAATCTTGTGCATCGAATAGGTGTGTTTTTGTCGTTGGTTGAACCTTTAAGTCATTTTCGTTCTCTCTACACTTAATCTTGTCCAATTAGGATTTTTAACCCATCTTGTGCATCCAATAGGTGTGTATGTGTCATTGGACGATCATTTTTGTCATTTTCGTCCTCCCAAGGCTTATTCTTGTCCAATTAGGGTTTTTAACCAATCTTGTGCATCCAATAGGTGTGTTTGTGTCATTGGATGAACATTTAGGTCATTTTCGTCCTCCCAAAGGTAATTCTTGTCCAATTAGGGTTTTAACCAATCTTGTGCATCGAATAGGTGTGTTTGTGTCACTGGATGAACATTTAGGTCATTTTCTTCCTACCTATGCTCATTCTTTTCCAATTAGGGTTTTTAAACAATCTTGTGCATCCAATAAGTTCGTGTGTGTTGTTGGATGATTGATTTTAATCTTCCCTATAGTTGATATTGTCCAATTAAGGTTTTTAACTAATCTTGTGCATCCAATAGGTGTGATTGTGTAATTGGATGAACCTTAAGGTTATTTTTGTCCTGCCTACACTTAATCTTGTCCAATTAGGGTTTTTACCAATCTTGTGCATCTAATAGGTGTGTTTGTGTCATTGGATGAACATTTAGGTCATTTCCGTCCTCGCTAGGCTTATTATTGTCCAGTTATGGTTTTTAACCAATCTTGTGCATCCAATAGGTTTGTTTGTGTCGTTGGATGAACATTTAGGTCATTTTCGTCCTCCTTAGGGTAATTCTTGTCCAATTAGGGTTTTTATCAATCTTGTGCATCCAATAGGTGTGTTTGTGTCATTGGATGAACATTTAGGTCATTTTCATCCTCGCTAGGATTATTCTTGTCCAATTATGGTTTTTAACCAATCTTGTGCATCGCATACGTTTGTTTGTGTCATTGGATGAATATTTAGGTCATTTATGTCCTCCCTACAATTAATCTTGTCCAATTTGGGTTTTTAACCAATCTTGTGCATCGAATAGGTGTGTTTGTGTCATTGGATGAACATTTCGATCATTTTCATCCTCCCAAGGATTATTCTTGTCCAATTAGGATTTGTAACCAATCTTGTGCATCCAATAGGTGTGTTTGTGTCATTGGATGAACATTTAGGACATTTTTGTCCTCCCTTGACTTATTCTTGTCCAATTAGGGTTTTAACCAATCTTGTGCATCGAATAGGTGTGTTTGTGTCACTGGATGAACATTTAGGTCATTTTCTTCCTCTCTATGCTCATTCTTTTCCAATTAGGGTTTTTAACTAATCTTGTGCATCCAATAGGTGTGTTTGTGTCCTTGGATGAGCATTTAGGTCATTTTCATCCACCCTACACTTAATCTTGTCCAATTAGGGTTTTTAACCAATCTTGTGCATCTAATAGGTGTGTTTGTGTCATTGGATGACATTTAGGTCATTTTCGTCCACGATAAGCTTATTCAGGTCCAATTACGGTTTTTAGCCAATCTTGTGCATCGAATAGGTGTGTTTTTGTCGTTGGTTGAACATTTAAGTCATTTTCGTCCTCTCTACACTTAATCTTGTCCAATTAGGGTTTTTAACCCATCTTGTGCATCCAATAGGTGTGTTTGTGTCATTGGACGATCATTTATGTCATTTTCGTCCTCCCTAGGCTTATTCTTGTCTAATTAGGGTTTTTAACCAATCTTGTGCATCTATTAGGTGTGTTTGTGTCATTGGATGACAATTAGGTCATTTTCGTCCACCATAATCTTATTCAGGTCCAATTACGGTTTTTAGCGAGTCTTGTACATCGAATAGGTGTGTTTGTGTCATTGGTTGAACCTTTAGGTCATTTTCGTCCTCTCTACACTTAATCTTGTCCAATTAGGGTTTTTAACCCATCTTGTGCATCCAATAGGTGTGTTTGTGTCATTGGACGATCATTTATGTCATTTTCGTCCTCCCTAGGCTTATTCTTGTCCAATTAGGGTTTTTAACCAATCTTGTGCATCGAATTAGTTTGATTGTGTCATTGGATGACAATTAGGTCATTTTCGTTCACCATAATCTTATTCAGGTCCAATTACGGTTTTTAGCGAGTCTTGTGCATCGAATAGGTGTGTTTGTGTCATTGGTTGAACCTTTAGGTCATTTTCGTCCTCTCTACACTTAATCTTGTCCAATTAGGGTTTTTAACCCATCTTTTGCATCCAATAGGTGTGTTTGTGTCATTGGACGATCATTTATGTCATTTTCGTCCTCCCTAGGCTTATTCTTGTCTAATTAGGGTTTTTAACCAATCTTGTGCATCGAATTAGTTTGTTTGTGTCATTGGATGAACATTTAGGTCATTTCCGTCCTCGCTAAGCTTATTATTGTCCAGTTATGGTATTTAACCAATCTTGTGCATGGAATACGTTTGTTTGTGTCGTTGGATGAACATTTAGGTCATTTACGTCCTCCCAAAGGTAATTCTTGTCCAATTACGGTTTCAACCAATCTTGTGCATCGAATAGGTGTGTTTGTGTCACTGGATGAACATTTAGGTCATTTTCTTCCTCCCTATGCTCATTCTTTTCCAATTAGGGTTTTTAAACAATCTTGTGCATCCAATAAGTTCGTGTGTGTTGTTGGATGAACATTTAGGTCATTTTAATCCTCCCTACAGTTGATATTGTCCAATAAAGGTTTTTAACTAATCTTGTGCATCCAATAGGTGTGTTTGTGTCATTGGATGAACCTTAAGGTTATTTTTGTCCTGCCTACACTTAATCTTGTCCAATTAGGGTTTTTAACCCATCTTGTATATCCAATAGGTGTGTTTGTGTCATTGGACGATCATTTAGGTCATTTTAGTCCTCCGTAGGCTTATTCTTGTCCAATAAGGGTTTTTAACCAATCTTGTGCGTCGAATTAGTTTGTGTGTGTCATTGGATGAACATTTAGGTCATTTTCGTCCTCCACACACTTAATCTTGTCCAATTAGGGATTTTAACCAATCTTGTGCATTCAATCGGTGTGTTTGTATCATTGGATGAAAATTTAGGTCATTTTCGTCCTCCCTAGGGTAATTCTTGTCCAATTAGGGTTTTTAATAATCTTGTGCATCTAATAGGTGTGTTTGTGTCATTGGATGAACATTTAGGACATTTTCGTCCTCCCTAGACTTATTCTTGTCCAATTAGGGTTTTAACCAATCTTGTGCATCGAATAGGTGTGTTTGTGTCACTGGATGAACATTTAGGTCATTTTCTTCCTCCCTATGCTCATTCTTTTCCAATTAGGGTTTTTAAACAATCTTGTGCATCCAATAAGTTCGTGTGCGTTGTTGGATGAACATTTAGGTCATTTTAATCCTCCGTACAGTTGATATTGTCCAATTAAGGTTTTTAACTAATCTTGTGCATCCAATAGGTGTGTTTGTGTCATTGGATGAACCTTAAGGTTATTTTTGTCCTCCCTACACTTAATCTTGTCCAATTAGGGTTTTTAACCCATCTTGTATATCCAATAGGTGTGTTTGTGTCATTGGACGATCATTTAGGTCATTTTATTCCTCCGTAGGCTTATTCTTGTCCTATTAGGGTTTTTAACCAATCTTGTGCGTCGAATTAGTTTGTGTGTGTCATTGGATGAACATTTAGGTCATTTTCGTCCTCCACACACTTAATCTTGTCCAATTAGGGATTTTAACCAATCTTGTGCATTCAATCGGTGTGTTTGTATCATTGGATGAACATTTAGGTCATGTTCGTTCTCGCTAGGGTAATTCTTGTCCAATTAGGGTTTTTACCAATCTTGTGCATCTAATAGGTGTGTTTGTGTCATTGGATGAACATTTAGGTCATTTCCGTCCTCGCTAGGCTTATTATTGTCCAGTTATGGTATTTAACCAATCTTGTGCATGGAATACGTTTGTTTGTGTCGTTGGATGAACATTTAGGTCATTTACGTCCTCCCAAAGGTAATTCTTGTCCAATTAGGGTTTCAACCAATCTTGTGCATCGAATAGGTGTGTTTGTGTCACTGGATGAACATTTAGGTCATTTTCTTCCTCCCTATGCTCATTCTTTTCCAATTAGGGTTTTTAAACAATCTTGTGCATCCAATAAGTTCGTGTGTGTTGTTGGATGAACATTTAGGTCATTTTAATCCTCCCTACAGTTGATATTGTCCAATAAAGGTTTTTAACTAATCTTGTGCATCCAATAGGTGTGTTTGTGTCATTGGATGAACCTTAAGGTTATTTTTGTCCTGCCTACACTTAATCTTGTCCAATTAGGGTTTTTAACCCATCTTGTATATCCAATAGGTGTGTTTGTGTCATTGGACGATCATTTAGGTCATTTTAGTCCTCCGTAGGCTTATTCTTGTCCAATAAGGGTTTTTAACCAATCTTGTGCATCGAATTAGTTTGTGTGTGTCATTGGATGAACATTTAGGTCATTTTCGTCCTCCACACACTTAATCTTGTCCAATTAGGGATTTTAACCAATCTTGTGCTTTCAATCGGTGTGTTTGTATCATTGGATGAAAGTTTAGGTCATTTTCGTCCTCCCTAGGGTAATTCTTGTCCAATTAGGGTTTTTAATAATCTTGTGCATCTAATAGGTGTGTTTGTGTCATTGGATGAACATTTAGGACATTTTCGTCCTCCCTAGACTTATTCTTGTCCAATTAGGGTTTTAACCAATCTTGTGCATCGAATAGGTGTGTTTGTGTCACTGGATGAACATTTAGGTCATTTTCTTCCTCCCTATGCTCATTCTTTTCCAATTAGGGTTTTTAAACAATCTTGTGCATCCAATAAGTTCGTGTGTGTTGTTGGATGAACATTTAGGTCATTTTAATCCTCCGTACAGTTGATATTGTCCAATTAAGGTTTTTAACTAATCTTGTGCATCCAATAGGTGTGTTTGTGTCATTGGATGAACCTTAAGGTTATTTTTGTCCTCCCTACACTTAATCTTGTCCAATTAGGGTTTTTAACCCATCTTGTATATCCAATAGGTGTGTTTGTGTCATTGGACGATCATTTAGGTCATTTTATTCCTCCGTAGGCTTATTCTTGTCCTATTAGGGTTTTTAACCAATCTTGTGCGTCGAATTAGTTTGTGTGTGTCATTGGATGAACATTTAGGTCATTTTCGTCCTCCACACACTTAATCTTGTCCAATTAGGGATTTTAACAAATCTTGTGCATTCAATCGGTGTGTTTGTATCATTGGATGAACATTTAGGTCATGTTCGTTCTCCCTAGGGTAATTCTTGTCCAATTAGGGTTTTTACCAATCTTGTGCATCTAATAGGTGTGTTTGTGTCATTGGATGAACATTTAGGTCATTTCCGTCCTCGCTAGACTTATTATTGTTTGTGTCATTGGATGACAATTAGGTCATTTTCGTCCACCATAATCTTATTCAGGTCCAATTACGGTTTTTAGCGAGTCTTGTGCATCGAATAGGTGTGTTTGTGTCATTGGTTGAACCTTTAGGTCATTTTCGTCCTCTCTACACTTAATCTTGTCCAATTAGGGTTTTTAACCCATCTTTTGCATCCAATAGGTGTGTTTGTGTCATTGGACGATCATTTAAGTCATTTTCGTCCTCCCTAGGCTTATTCTTATTTAATTAGGGTTTTTAACCAATCTTGTGCATCGAATTAGTTCGTTTGTGTCATTGGATGAACATTCAGGTCATTATCGTCCTCCACACACTTAATCTTGTCCAATTAGGAATTTTAACCAATCTTGTGCATCTAATAGGTGTGCTTGTGTCATTGATGAAATTTTAGGTGATTTTCGTCCTCCCTAAGGTAATTCTTGTCCAATTAGGGTTTTAATGAATCTTGTGCAAGGAATAGGTGTGTTTGTGTCACTGGATGAACATTTAGGTCATTTTCGTCCTCCCTATGCTCATTCTTTTCCAATTAGGGTTATTAAACAATCTTGTGCATCCAATAATTTTGTGTGTTGTGTTGGATAAACATTTAGGTCATTTTAATCCTTCCTACAGTTGATATTGTCCAATTAAGGTTTTTAACTAATATTGTGCATCTAATAGGTGTGTTTGTGTCATTTGATGAACCTTTAGGTTATTTTCGTCCTCCCTACACTTAATCTTGTCCAATTAGGGTTTTTAACACATCTTGTATATCCAATAGGTGTGTCTGTGTCATTGGACGATCATTTAGGTCATTTTAGTCCTCCGTAGGCTTATTCATGTCCAATTAGGGTTTTATCCAATCTTGTGCATCGAATTAGTTCGTTTGTGTCATTGGATGAACATTTAGGTCATTTTCGTCCTCCACGCACTTAATCTTGTCCAATTAGGGATTTTAACCAATCTTGTGCATCCAATAGGTGTGTTTGTGTCGTTGGATGAACATTTAGGTCATTTTCGTCCTCCCTAGGATAATTCTTGTCCAATTAGGGTTTTTACCAATCTTCTGCATCCAATAGGTGTGTTTGTGTCATTGGATGAACATTTAGGTCATTTTCGTCCTCGCTAGGCTTATTCTTGTCCAATTAAGGTTTTTAACCAATCTTGTGCATCGAATACGTTTGTTTGTGTCATTGGATGAACATTTAGGTCATTTTTGTCCTCCCTACACTTAATCTTGTCCAATTAGGGTTTTTAACCAATCTTGTGCATCCAATAGGTGTGTTTGTGTCATTGGATGAACATTTCGGTCATTTTCATCCTCCCAAGGATTATTCTTGTCCAATTAGAATTTGTAACCAATCTTGTGCATGGAATAGGTGTGTTTGTGTGACTTGATGAACATTTAGGTCATTTTCTTCCTCCCTATGCTCATTCTTTTCCAATTAGGGTTTTTAAACAATCTTGTGCATCGAATAAGTTCGTGTGTGTCGTTGGTCGAACATTTAGGTCATTTTCATCCTCCCTACAGTTGATATTGTCCAATTAGGGTTTTTAACTAATCTTGTGCATCCAATAGGTGTGTTTGTGTCCTTGGATGAGCATTTAGGTCATTTTCGTCCACCTTACACTTAATCTTGTCGAATTAGGGTTTTTAACCAATCTTATGCATCTAATAGGTGTGTTTGTGTCACTGGATTACATTTAGGTCATTTTCGTCAACCATTAGCTTATTCAGGCCCAATTACGGTTTTTAGCCAATCTTATGCATCGAATAGGTGTGTTTTTGTTGTTGGTTGAACATTTAAGTCATTTTCGTCCTCTCTACACTTAATCTTGTCCAATTAGGGTTTTAAACCCATCTTGTGCATCCAATAGGTATGTTTGTGTCATTGGACGATCATTTAGGTCATTTTCGTCCTCCCTAGGCTTATTCTTGTCCAATTAGGATTTTTAACCAATCTTGTGCATCTAATTGGTGTGTTTGTGTCATTGGATGACATTTAGGTCATTTTCGTCCACCATAATCTTATTCAGGTCCAATTACGGTTTTTAGCGAGTCTTGTGCATCGAATAGGAGTGTTTGTGTCATTGGTTGAACCTTTAGGTCATTTTCATCCTCTCTACACCTATTCTAGTCCAATTAGGGTTTTTAACCCATCTTGTGCATCCAATAGGTGTGTTTGTGTCATTGGACGATCATTTAGGTCATTTGCTTCCTCCCTAGGCTTATTCTTGTCCAATTAGGGTTTTTAACCAATCTTATGCATCGAATTAGTTCGTTTGTGTCATTGGATGCACATTTAGGTCATTTTTGTCCTCCATACACTTAATCTTGTCCAATTAGGGATTTAACCCATCTCGTGCATCAATAGGTGTGTTTGTGTCGTTGGATGAACATTTAGGTCATTTTCGTCCACCCTAAGGTAATTCTTGTCCAATTAGGGTTTTAACGAATCTTGTGCATCGAATAGGTGTGTTTGTGTCACTGGATGAACATTTAGGTCATTTTAGTCTTCCCTATGCTCATTCTTTTCCTATGAGGGTTTTTAAACAATCTTGTGCATCCAATAAATTCGTGTGTTGTGTTGGATGAACATTTAGGTCATTTTAATCCTCCCTACAGTTGATATTGCCCAATTAAGGTTTTTAACTAATCTTGTGCATCTAATAGGTGTGTTTGTGTCATTGGATGAACCTTTAGGTTATTTTCGTCCTCCCTACACTTAATCTTGTCCAATTAGGGTTTTTAACCCATCCTGTATATCCAATAGGTGTGTTTGTGTCATTGGACAATCATTTAGGTCATTTAAGTCCTCCCTAGGCTTATTCTTGTCCAATTAGGGTTTTTAGCCAATCTTGTGCATCGAATTAGTTTGTGTGTGTCATTGGATGAACATTTAGGTCATTTTCGTCCTCCACACACTTAATCTTGTCGAATTAGGTTTTAACCAATCTTGTGCATTCAATCAGTGTGTTTGTGTCGTTGGATGAACATTTAGGTCATTTTCATCATCCCAAGGATTATTCTTGTCCAGTTAGAATTTGTAACCAATCTTGTGCATCGAATAGGTGTGTTTGTGTCACTTGATGAACATTTAGGCATTTTCTTCCTCCCTATGCTCATTCTTTTCCAATTAGGGTTTTTAAACAATCTTGTGCATCGAATAAGTTCGTGTGTGTCGTTGGTCGAACATTTAGGTCATTTTCATCCTCCCTACAGTTGATATTGTCCAATTAGGGTTTTTAACTAATCTTGTGCATCCAATAGGTGTGTCTGTGTCCTTGGATGAGCATTTAGGTCATTTTCGTCCACCCTACACTTAATCTTGTCCAATTAGGGTTTTTAACCAATCTTGTGCATCTAATAGGTGTGTTTGTGTCACTGGATGACATTTAGGTCATTTTCGTCCACCATAAGCTTATTCAGGTCCAATTACGGTTTTTAGCCAATCTTATGCATCGAATAGGTGTGTTTTTGTTGTTGGTTGAACATTTAAGACATTTTCGTCCTCTCTACACTTAATCTTGTCCAATTAGGGTTTTTAACCCATCTTGTGCATACAATAGGAATGTTTGTGTCATTGGACGATTATTTAGGTCATTTTCGTCCTCCCTAGGCTTATTCTTGTCCAATTAGGATTTTTAACCAATCTTGTGCATCTAATTGGTGTGTTTGTGTCATTGGATGACATTTAGGTCATTTTCGTCCACCATAATCTTATTCAGGTCCAATTATGGTTTTTAACGAGTCTTGTGCATCGAATAGGTGTGTTTGTGTCATTGGTTGAACCTTTAGGTCATTTTCATCCTCTCTACACCTATTCTAGTCCAATTAGGGTTTTTAACCCATCTTGTGCATCCAATAGGTGTGTTTGCGTCATTGGACGATCATTTAGGTCATTTTCGTCCTCCCTAGGCTTATTCTTGTCCAAATAGGGTTTTTAACCAATCTTATGCATCGAATTAGTTCGTTTGTGTCATTGGATGCACATTTAAGTCATTTTCGTCCTCCATACACTTAATCTTGTCCAATTAGGGATTTTAACCAATCTTGTGCATCAATAGGTGTGTTTCTGTCGTTGGATGAACATTTAGGTCATTTTCTTCCACCCTAAAGTAATTCTTGTCCAATTAGGGTTTTAACGAATCTTGTGCATCGAATAGGTGTGTTTGTGTCACTGGATGAACATTTAGCTCATTTTAGTCTTCCCTATGCTCATTCTTTTCCTATGAGGGTTTTTAAACAATCTTGTGCATCCAATAAATTCGTGTGTTGTGTTGGATGAACATTTAGGTCATTTTAATCCTCCCTACAGTTGATATTGCCCAATTAAGGTTTTTAACTAATCTTGTGCATCTAATAGGTGTGTTTGTGTCATTGGATGAACCTTTAGGTCATTTTCGTCCTCCCTACACTTAATCTTGTCCAATTAGGATTTGTAACCCATCCTGTATATCCAATAGGTGTGTTTGTGTCATTGGATAATCATTTAGGTCATTTAAGTCCTCCCTAGGCTTATTCTTGTCCAATTAGGGTTTTTAACCAATCTTGTGCATCGAATACGTTTGTTTGTGTCAATCGGTGTGTTTGTGTCGTTGGATGAACATTTAGGTCATTTTCGTCCTCCCTAGGGTAATTCTTGTCCAATTAGGGTTTTTACCAATCTTGTGCATCCAATAGGTGTGTTTGTGTCATTGGATGAACATTTAGGTCATTTTCTTCCTAGCTAGGCTTATTCTTGTCCAATTAGGGTTTTTAACCAATCTTGTGCATCCAATAGGTGTGTTTGTGCCATTGGATGAACATTTAGGTCATTTTCGTCGACCATAAGCTTATTCAGGTCCAATTACGGTTTTTAGCCAATCTTGTGCATCGAATAGGTGTGTTTTTGTCATTGGTTGAACTTTTAGGTCATTTTCGTCCTCTCTACCCTTAATCTTGTCCAATCAGGGTTTTTAACCCTTCTTGTGCATCCAATAGGTGTGTTTGTGTCATTGGACGATCATTTAGGTCATTTTCGTCCTCCCTAGGCTTATTCTTGTCCAATTAGGGTTTTTAACCAGTCTTGTGCATCGAATTTGTTGGTTTGTGTCACTAGATGAACATTTAGGTCATTTTCGTCCACCGCACAGTTAATCTTGTCCAATTAGGGATTTTAACCAATCTTGTGTATCCAATAGGTGTGTTTATGTCATTGGATGAAAATGTAGGTCATTTTCGTCCTCCCTAAGGTAATTCTTGTCTAATTAGGGTTTTAACGAATCTTGTGCATCGAATAGGTGTGTTTGTGTCACTGGATGAACATTTAGGTCATTTTCGTCCTCCCTATGCTCATTCTTTTCCAATGAGGGTTTTTAAACAATCTTGTGCATCCAATAAGTTCGTGTGTTGTGTTGGATGAACATTAAGGTCATTTTAATCCTCCCTACAGTTGATATTGTCCAATTAAGGTTTTTAACTAATCTTGTGCATCCAATAGGTGTGTTTGTGTCGTTGGATGAACATTTAGGTAATTTTCTTCCACCCTAAGGTAATTCTTGTCCAATTAGGGTTTTAACGAATCTTGTGCATCGAATAGGTGTGTTTGTGTCACTGGATGAACATTTAGGTCATTTTAGTCTTCCCTATGCTCATTCTTTTCCTATGAGGGTTTTTAAACAATCTTGTGCATCCAATAAATTCGTGTGTTGTGTTGGATGAACATTTAGGTCATTTTAATCCTCCCTACAGTTGATATTGCCCAATTAAGGTTTTTAACTAATCTTGTGCATCTAATAGGTGTGTTTGTGTCATTGGATGAACCTTTAGGTCATTTTCGTCCTCCCTACACTTAATCTTGTCCAATTAGGATTTGTAACCCATCCTGTATATCCAATAGGTGTGTTTGTGTCATTGGATAATCATTTAGGTCATTTAAGTCCTCCCTAGGCTTATTCTTGTCCAATTAGGGTTTTTAACCAATCTTGTGCATCGAATACGTTTGTTTGTGTCAATCGGTGTGTTTGTGTCGTTGGATGAAAATTTAGGTCATTTTCGTCCTCCCTAGGGTAATTCTTGTCCAATTAGGGTTTTTACCAATCTTGTGCATCCAATAGGTGTGTTTGTGTCATTGGATGAACATTTAGGTCATTTTCTTCCTAGCTAGGCTTATTCTTGTCCAATTAGGGTTTTTAACCAATCTTGTGCATCCAATAGGTGTGTTTGTGCCATTGGATGAACATTTAGGTCATTTTCGTCGACCATAAGCTTATTCAGGTCCAATTACGGTTTTTAGCCAATCTTGTGCATCGAATAGGTGTGTTTTTGTCATTGGTTGAACTTTTAGGTCATTTTCGTCCTCTCTACCCTTAATCTTGTCCAATCAGGGTTTTTAACCCTTCTTGTGCATCCAATAGGTGTGTTTGTGTCATTGGACGATCATTTAGGTCATTTTCGTCCTCCCTAGGCTTATTCTTGTCCAATTAGGGTTTTTAACCAGTCTTGTGCATCGAATTTGTTGGTTTGTGTCACTAGATGAACATTTAGGTCATTTTCGTCCACCGCACAGTTAATCTTGTCCAATTAGGGATTTTAACCAATCTTGTGTATCCAATAGGTGTGTTTATGTCATTGGATGAAAATGTAGGTCATTTTCGTCCTCCCTAAGGTAATTCTTGTCTAATTAGGGTTTTAACGAATCTTGTGCATCGAATAGGTGTGTTTGTGTCACTGGATGAACATTTAGGTCATTTTCGTCCTCCCTATGCTCATTCTTTTCCAATGAGGGTTTTTAAACAATCTTGTGCATCCAATAAGTTCGTGTGTTGTGTTGGATGAACATTAAGGTCATTTTAATCCTCCCTACAGTTGATATTGTCCAATTAAGGTTTTTAACTAATCTTGTGCATCCAATAGGTGTGTTTGTGTCGTTGGATGAACATTTAGGTAATTTTCTTCCACCCTAAGGTAATTCTTGTCCAATTAGGGTTTTAACGAATCTTGTGCATCGAATAGGTGTGTTTGTGTCACTGGATGAACATTTAGGTCATTTTAGTCTTCCCTATGCTCATTCTTTTCCTATGAGGGTTTTTAAACAATCTTGTGCATCCAATAAATTCGTGTGTTGTGTTGGATGAACATTTAGGTCATTTTAATCCTCCCTACAGTTGATATTGCCCAATTAAGGTTTTTAACTAATCTTGTGCATCTAATAGGTGTGTTTGTGTCATTGGATGAACCTTTAGGTCATTTTCGTCCTCCCTACACTTAATCTTGTCCAATTAGGGTTTGTAACCCATCCTGTATATCCAATAGGTGTGTTTGTGTCATTGGACAATCATTTAGGTCATTTAAGTCCTCCCTAGGCTTATTCTTGTCCAATTAGGGTTTTTAACAAATCTTGTGCATCGAATTAGTTTGTGTGTGTCATTGGACGAACACTTAGGTCATTTTCGTCCTCCACACACTTAATCTTGTCCAATTAGGGATTTTAACCAATCTTGTGCATTCAATCGGTGTGTTTGTGTCGTTGGATGAACATTTAGGTCATTTTCGTCCTCCCTAGGGTAATTCTTGTCCAATTAGGGTTTTTACCAATCTTGTGCATCCAATAGGTGTGTTTGTGTCATTGGATGAACATTTAGGTCATTTTCTTCCTAGCTAGGCTTATTCTTGTCCAATTAGGGTTTTTAACCAATCTTATGCATCGAATACGTTTGTTTGTGTCATTGGATGAACATTTAGGTCATTTTCATCCTCCCAAGGATTATTCTTGTCCAATTAGGATTTGTAACCAATCATGTGCATCCAATAGGTGTGTTTGTGCCATTGGATGACATTTAGGTCATTTTCGTCGACCATAAGCTTATTCAGGTCCAATTACGGTTTTTAGCCAATCTTGTGAATCGAATAGGTGTGTTTTTGTCATTTGTTGAACTTTTAGGTCATTTTCGTCCTCTCTACCCTTAATCTTGTCCAATTAGGGTTTTTAACCCTTCTTGTGCATCCAATAGGTGTGTTTGTGTCATTGGACGATCATTTAGGTCATTTTCGTCCTCCCTAGGCTTATTCTTGTCCAATTAGGGTTTTTAACCAGTCTTGTGCATCGAATTTGTTGGTTTGTGTCACTAGATGAACATTTAGGTCATTTTCGTCCACCGCACAGTTAATCTTGTCCAATTAGCGATTTTAACCAATCTTGTGTATCCAATAGGTGTGTTTATGTCATTGGATGAAAATTTAGGTCATTTTCGTCCTCCCTAAGGTAATTCTTGTCCAATTAGGGTTTTTACGAATCTTGTGCATCGAATAGGTGTGTTTGTGTCACTGGACAATCATTTAGGTCATTTAAGTCCTCCCTAGGCTTATTCTTGTCCAATTAGGGTTTTTAACCAATCTTATGCATCGAATTAGTTTGTGTGTGTCATTGGATGAACATTTAGGTCATTTTCGTCCTCCACACACTTAATCTTGTCGAATTAGGGATTTTAACCAATCTTGAGCATTCAATCGGTGTGTTTGTGTCGTTGGATGAACATTTAGGTTATTTTTGTCCTCCCAAGGGTAATTCTTGTCCAATTACGGTTTTTACCAATCTTGTGCATCCAATAGGTGTGTTTGTGTCATTGGATGAACCTTTAGGTCATTTTCTTCCTAGCTAGGCTTATTCTTGTCTAATTATGGTTTTTAACGAATCTTGTGCATTGAATACGTTTGTTTGTGTCATTGGATGAACATTTAGGTCATTTTTGTCCTCCCAACACTTAATCTTGTCCAATTACGGTTTTTAACCAATCTTTTGCATCCAATAGGTGTGTTTGTATCATTGGATGAACATTTCGGTCATTTTCATCCTCCCAAGGATTATTCTTGTCCAACTAGGATTTGTAACCAATCTTGTGCATCCAATAGGTGTGTTTGTGTCACTGGATGAATATTTAAGTCATTTTCTTCCTCCTTATGCTAATACTTTTCCAATTAGGGTTTTTAAACAATCTTGTGCATCGAATAAGTTCGTGTGTGTCGTTGGTCGAACATTTAGGTCATTTTCATCCTCCCTACAGTTGACATTGTCCAATTAGGGTTTTTAACTAATCTTGTGCATCCAATAGGTGTGTTTGTGTCCTTGGATGAGCATTTAGGTCATTTTCGTCCTCCCTACACTTAATCTTGTCCAATTAGGGTTTTTAACCAATCTTGTGCATCTAATAGGTGTGTTTGTGTCATTGGATGACATTTAGGTCATTTTCATCCACCGTAAGCTTATTCAGGTCCAATTACGGTTTTTAGCCAATCTTGTGCATCGAATAGGTGTGTTTCTCATTGGTTGAACCTTTAGGTCATTTTCGTCCTCTCTACCCTTAATCTTGTCCAATTAGGGTTTTTAACCCTTCTTGTGCATCCAATAGGTGTGTTTGTGTCATTGGACGATCATTTAGGTCATTTTCCTCCTCCCTAGGCTTATTCTTGTCGAATTAGGATTTTTAACCAGTCTTGTTCATCGAATTAGTTGGTTTGTGTCATTGGATGAACATTTAGGTCATTTTCGTCCTCCGCACACTTAATCTTGTCCAATTAGGGATTTTAACCAATCTTGTGCATCCAATAGGTGTGTTTGTGTCACTGGATGAACATTTAGGTCATTTTCGTCCTCCCTATGCTCATTCTTTTCCAATTAGGGTTTTTAATCAATCTTGTGCATCCAATAAGTTCGTGTGTGTTGTTGGATGAACATTTAGGTCATTTTAATCCTCCCTACAGTTGATATTGTCCAATTAAGGATTTTAACTAATCTTGTGCATCCAATAGGTGTGTTTGTGTCATTGGATGAACCTTAAGGTTATTTTCGTCCTCCCTACACTTAATCTTGTCCAATTAGGGTTTTTAACCCATCGTGTATATCCAATAGGTGTGTTTCTGTCATTGGACGATCATTTAGGTCATTTAAGTCCTCCGTAGGCTTATTCTTGTCCAATTATGGTTTTTAACCAATCTTGTGCATCGAATTCGTTCGTGTGTGTCATTGGATGAACATTTAGGTCATTTTCGTCCTCCCTAGGGTAATTCTTGACCAATGAGGGTTTTTCACCAATCTTGTGCATCCAATAGGTGTGTTTGTGTCATTGGATGAACATTTCGGTCATTTTCTTCCTCCCAGGGATTATTCTTGTCCAATTAGGATTTGTAACCAATCTTGTGCATCCAATAGGTGTGTTTCTGTCATTGGATGAACATTTAGGACATTTTCGTCCTCCCTAGACTTATTCTTGTCCAATTAGGGTTTCAACCAATCTTGTGCATCGAATAGGTGTGTTTGTGTCACTGGATGAACATTTAGATCATTTTCTCCTCCCTATGCTCATTCGTTTCCAATTAGGGTTTTTGAACAATCTTGTGCATCGAATAAGTTCGTGTGTGTCGTTGGTCGAACATTTAGGTCATTTTCATCCTCCCTACAGTTGATATTGTCCAATTAGGGATTTTAACCAATCTTGTGCATCCAATAGGTGTGTTTGTGTCATTGGACGGTCATTTAGGTCATTTTCGTCCTCCCTAGGCTTATTCTTGTTGAATTAGGGTTTTTAACCAATCTTGTGCATCAAATTAGTTTGTTTGTGTTATTGGATGAACATTTAGCTCATTTTCGTCCTCCACACACTTAATCTTGTCCAATTAGGGTTTTTAACCAATCTTGAGCATCGAATTAGTTCGTGTGTGTCATTGGATGAACATTTAGGTCATTCTCGTCCTCCACACACTTAATCTTGTCCATTTAGGGATTTGAACCAATCTTGTGCATCGAATAGGTGTGTTTGTATCATTGGATGAACCTTTAGGTCATTTTCGTCCTCTCTACACTTAATCTTGTCTAATTAGGGTTTTTTAACCCATCTTGTGCATCCAATAGGTGTGTTTGTGTCATTGGACGATCATTTAGGTCATTTTCATTATCCCTAGTCTTATTCTTGTACAATTAGGGTTTTAACCAATCTTGTGCATCAAATTAGTTTGTTTGTGTCATTGGATGAACATTTAGGTCATTTTCGTCCTCCACACACTTAATCTTGTCCAATTAGGGATTTTTACCAATTTTGTGCATCCAATAGGTGTGTTTGTGTCATTGGACGATCATTTAGGTCATTTTGGTCCTCCCAATGCTTATTCTTGTCCAATTAGGGTTTTTAACCAATCTTGTGCATCAAATTAGTTTGTTTGTGTCATTGGATGAACATTTAGGTCATTTTCGTCCTCTACACACTTAATCTTGTCCAATTAGGGTTTTTAACCATTCTTGAGCATCGAATTAGTTCGTGTGTGTCATTGGATGAACATTTAGGTCATTTTTGTCCTCCACACACTTAATCTTGTCCATTTAGGGATATTAACCAATCTTGTGCATCGAATAGGTGTGTTTGTATCATTGGATGAACCTTTAGGTCATTTTCGTCCTCTCTACACTTAATCTTGTCTAATTAGGGTTTTTTAACCCATCTTGTGCATCCAATAGGTGTGTTTGTGTCATTGGACGATCATTTAGGTCATTTTCTTCATCCCTAGTCATATTCTTGTCCAATTAGGGTTTTTAACCAATCTTGTGCATCAAATTAGTTTGTTTGTGTCATTGGATGAACATTAAGGTCATTTTCGTCCTCCACACACGTAATCTTGTCCAATTAGGGATTTTAACCAATTAGGTATTTTAACCAAGTTCGTGTGTGTTGTTGGATGAACATTTAGGTCATTTTAATCCTCCCTACAGCTGATATTGTCCAATTAAGTTTTTTAACTAATCTTGTGCATCCAATAGGTGTGTTTGTGTTATTGGAGGAACCTTTAGGTTATTTTCGTCCTCCCTACACTTAATCTTGTCCAATTAGGGTTTTTAACTCATCTTGTATATCCAATAGATGTGTTTGTGTCATTGGACGATCATTAAGGTCATTTTCGTCCTCCCTAGCCTTATTCTTGTCCAATTAGGGTTTTTAACCAATCTTGTGCATCGAATTAGTTTGTTTGTGTCATTGGATGAACATTTAGGTCATTTTCGTCCTCCACACACTTAATCTTGTCCAATTAGGGATTTTAACCAATCTTCTGCATCCAATAGGTGTGTTTGTGTCATTGGATCAACATTTAGGTCATTTTCGTCCTCCCTAGTGTAATTCTTGTCCAATTAGGGTTTTTACCAATCTTGTGCATGGAATAGGTGTGTTTGTGTCACTTGGTGAACATTTTGGTCATTTTTGTCCTCCCTATGCTCATTCTTTTCCAATTAGGGTTTTTAAACAATCTTGTGCATCCAATAGGTTCGTGTGTGTTGTTGGATGAACATTTAGGTCATTTTAATCCTCCCTACAGTTGATATTGTCCAATTAAGGTTTTTAACTAATCTTGTGCATCCAATTGGTGTGTTTGTGTCATTGGATGAACCTTAAGGTTATTTTCGTCCTCCCAACACTTTATCTTGTCCAATTACGGTTTTTAACCCATCCTGTATATCCAATAGGTGTGTTTGTGTCATTGGACGATCGTTTAGGTCATTTAAGTCCTCCCTAGGCTTATTTTTGTCCAATTAGGGTTTTTAACCAATCTTGTGCATCGAATTAGTTTGTGTGTGTCATTGGATGAACATTTAGGTAATTTTCGTCCTCCACACACTTAATCTTGTCCAATTAGGGATTTTAACCAATCTTGTGCATTCAATCGGTGTGTTTGTGTCATTGGATGAACATTTAGGTCATTTTCGTCCTCCCTAGGGTAATTCTTGTCCAATTAGGGTTTTTACCAATCTTGTGCATCTAATAGGTGTGTTTGTGTCATTGGATTAACATTTAGGTTATTTCCGTCCTCGCTAGGCTTATTATTGTCCAGCTATGGTTTTTAACCAATCTTGTGCATGGAATAAGTTTGTTTGTGTCGTTGGATGAACATTTAGGTCATTTTTGTCCTCCCTACACTTTATCTTATCCAATTAGGGTTTTTAACCAATCTTGTGCATCCAATAGGTGTGTTTGTGTCATTGGATGAACATTTCGGTCATTTTCTTCCTCCCAAGGATTATTCTTGTCTAATTAGGATTTGTAACCAATCTTGTGCATCCAATAGGTGAGTTTCTGTCATTGGATGAACATTTAGGACATTTTCGTCCACCCTAGACTTATTCCTGTCCAATTAGGGTTTCAACCAATCTTGTGCATCGAATAGGTTTGTTTGTGTCACTGGATGAACATTTAGGTCATTTTCTTCCTCCCTATGCTCATTCTTTTCCAATTAGGGTTTTTAAACAATCTTGTGCATCGAATAAGTTCGTGTGTGTCGTTGGTCGAACATTTAGGTCATTTTCATCCTCCCTACAGTTGATATTGTCCAATTAGGGTTTTTAACTAATCTTGTGCATCCAATAGGTGTCTTTGTGTCCTTGGATGAGCATTTAGGTCATTTTCATCCACCCTACACTTAATCTTGTCCAATTAGGGTTCTTAACAAATCTTGTGCATCTAATAGGTGTGTTTGTGTCATTGGTTGACATTTAGGTCATTTTCGTCCACCATAAGCTTATTCAGGTCCAACTACGGTTTTTAGCCAATCTTGTGCATCAAATAGGTGTGTTTGTATCATTGGTTGAAGTTGTAGGTCATTTTCGTCCTCTCTACACTTAATCTTGTCCAAATAGGGTTTTTAACCCATCTTGTGCATCCAATAGGTGTGTTTGTGTCATTGGACGATCATTTAGGTCATTTTCGTCCTCCTTAGGCTTATTCTTGTCCAATTAGGGTTTTTAACCAATCTTGTGCATCAAATTAGTTTGTTTGTCATTGGATGAACATTTAGGCCATTTTCGTCCTCCACACACTTAATCTTGTCCAATTAGGGTTTTTAACCAATATTGAGCATTGAATTAGTTCGTGTGTGTCATTGGATGAACATTTAGGTCATTTTCGTCCTCCACACACTTAATCTTGTCCATTTAGGGATTTGAACCAATCTTGTGCATCGAATAGGTGTGTTTGTATCATTGGATGAACCTTTAGGTCATTTTCGTCCTCTCTACACTTAATCTTGTCCAACTAGGGTTTTTTAACCCATCTTGTGCATCCAATAGGTGTGTTTGTGTCATTGGACGATCATTTAGGTCATTTTCATTTTCCCTAGTCTTATTCTTGTACAATTAGGGTTTTTAACCAATCTTGTGCATCAAATTAGTTTGTTTGTGTCATTGGATGAACATTTAGGTCATTTTCGTCCTCCACACACTTAATCTTGTCCAATTAGGGATTTTAACCAATCTTGTGCATCCAATAGGTGTGTTTGAGTCATTGGACGATCATTTAGGTCATTTTGGTCCTCCCAATGCTTATTCTTGTCCAATTAGGGTTTTTAATCAATCTTGTGCATCAAATTAGTTTGTTTGTGTCATTGGAAGAACATTTAGGTCATTTTCGTCCTCCACACACTTAATCTTCTCCAATTAGGGTTTTTAACCAATCTTGAGCATCGAATTAGTTCGTGTGTGTCATTGGATGAACATTTAGGTCATTTTCGTCCTCCACACACTTAATCTTGTCCATTTAGGGATTTTAACCAATCTTGTGCATCGAATAGGTGTGTTTGTATCATTGGATGAACCTTTAGGTCATTTTCGTTCTCTCTACACTTAATCTTGTTCAATTAGGGTTTTTTAACCCATCTTGTGCATCCAATAGGTGTGTTTGTGTCATTGGACGATCATTTAGGTCATTTTCTTCATCCCTAGTCATATTCTTGTCCAATTAGGGTTTTTAACCAATCTTGTGCATCAAATTAGTTTGTTTGTGTCATTGGATGAACATTAAGGTCATTTTTGTCCTCCGCACACTTAATCTTGTCCAATTAGGGATTTTAACCAATTAGGGATTTTAACCAAGTTCGTGTGTGTTGTTGGATGAACATTTAGGTCATTTTAATCCTCCCTACAGTTGATATTGTCCAATTAAGGTTTTTAACTAATCTTGTGCATCCAATAGGTGTGTTTGTGTCATTGGAGGAACCTTTAGGTTATTTTCGTCCTCCTTACACTTCATCTTGTCCAATTAGGGTTTTTAACTCATCTTGTATATCCAATAGATTTGTTTGTGTCATTTGACAATCATTTAGGTCATTTTCGTCCTCCCTAGGCTTATTCTTGTCCAATTAGGGTTTTTAACCAATCTTGTGCATCGAATTAGTTTGTTTGTGTCATTGGATGAACATTTAGGTCATTTTCGTCCTCCACACACTTAGTCTTGTCCAATTAGGGATTTTAACCAATCTTTTGCATCCAATAGGTGTGTTTGTGTCATTGGATGAACATTTAGGTCATTTTCGTCCTCCCTAGTGTAATTCTTGTCCAATTAGGGTTTTTACCAATCTTGTGCATGGAATAGGTGTGTTTGTGTCACTGGGTGAACATTTAGGTCATTTTTGTCCTCCCTATGCTCATTCTTTTCCAATTCGGGTTTTTAAACAATCTTGTGCATCCAATAAGTTCGTGTGTGTTGTTGGATGAACATTTAGGTCATTTTCATCCTCCCTACAGTTGATATTGTCCAATTAAGGTTTTTAACTAATCTTATGCATCCAATAGGTGTGTTTGTGTCATTGGATGAACATTTCGGTCATTTTCATCCTCCCAAGGATTATTCTTGTCCAATTAGGATTTGTAACCAATCTTGTGCATCCAATAGGTGTGTTTGTGTCATTGGATGAATATTTAGGACATTTTCGTCCTCCCTAGACTTATTCTTATCCAATTAGGGTTTTAACCAATCTTGTGCTTCGAATAGGTGTGATTGTGTCACTGGATGAACATTTAGGTCATTTTCTTCCTCCCTATGCTTATTCTTTTCCATTTAGGGTTATTAAACAATCTTGTGTATCGAATAAGTTCCTGTGTGTCGTTGGTCGAACATTTAGGTCATTTTAATCCTCCCTACAGTTAATATTGTTCAATTAGGGTTTTTAACTAATCTTGTGCATCCAATAGTGTTTGTGTCCTTGGATGAGCATTTAGGTCATTTTCGTCCACCCTACACTTAATCTTGTCCAATTAGGGTTTTTAACCAATCTTGTGCATCGAATAGGTATGTTTGTGTCATTGATTGAACCTTTAAGTCATTTTCGTCCTCTCTACACTTAATCTTGTCCAATTAGGGTATTTTACCCATCTTGTGCATCTAATAGGTGTATTTGTCTCATTGGACGATCATTTAGGTCATTTTCGTCCTCCATAGGCTTATTCTTGTCCAATTAGGGTTTTTAACCAATCTTGTGCATCGAATTAGTTCGTTTGTGTCATTGGATAAACATTTAGGTCATTTTCGTCCTCCACACAGTTAATCTTGTCCAATTAGGGATTTTAACTAATCTTGTGCATCCAATAGGTGTGTTTGTGTCATTGGTTGAACATTTAGGTAATTTTCGTCCTCCCAAAGGTAATTCTTGTCCAATTAGGGTTTTAACCAATCTTGTGCATCGAATAGGTGTGTTTGTGTCACATGATGATCATTTAGGTCATTTTCGTCCTCCCTATGCTCATTCTTTACCAATTAGGGGTTTTAAACAATCTTGTGCATCCAATAAGTTCGTGTGTGTTGTTGGATGAACATTTACGTCATTTTAATCCTCCCTACAGTTGATATTGTCCAATTAAGGTTTTTAACTAATCTTGTGCATCCAATAGGTGTGTTTGTGTCTTTGGATGAACCTTTAGGATATTTTCGTTCTCCGTACACTTAATCTTGTCCAATTAGGGTTTTTAACACATCTTGTATATCCAATAGGTGTGTTTGTGTCATTGGACGATTATTTAGGTCATTTTAGTCCTCCCTACGCTTATTCTTGTCCAATTAGTGTTTTTAATCAATCTTGTGCATCGAATTAGTTCGTGTATGACATTGGATGAACATTTAGGTCATTTTCGTCCTCCACACACTTAATCTTGTCCAATTAGGGATTTTAACCAATCTTGTGCATCCAATCGGTGTGTTTGTGTCATTGGATGAACATTTAGGTCATTTTCTTCCTCCCTAGGGTAATTCTTGTCCCATTAGGGATTTTACCACTCTTGTGCATCCAATAGGTGTGTTTGTGTCATTGGATGAACATTTAGGTCATTTTTGTCCTCCCTACACTTAATCTTGTCCAATTAAAAATTTTAACCAATCTTGTGCATCTAATAGGTGTGTTTGTGTCAATGGATGAACATTTTAGTCATTTTCATCCTCCCAAGGATTATTCTTGTCCAAATAGGATTTGTAACCAATCTTGTGCATCAAATAGGTGTGCTTGTGTCATTGGATGTACATTTACGACATTTTCATCCTCCCTAGACTTATTCTTGTCCAATTAGGGTTTTAACCAATCTGGTGCTTCGTATAGGTGTGTTTGTGTCACTGGATGAATATTTAGGTCATTTTCTTCCTCCTTATGCTAATTCTTTTCCAATTAGGGTTTTTAAACAATCTTGTGCATCGAATTAGTTCGTGTGTGTCGTTGGTCGAACATTTAGGTTATTTTCATCCTCCCTACAGTTGATATTGTGCAATTAGGGTTTTTAACTAATCTTGGGCATCCAATAGGTGTGTTTGTGTCCTTGGATGAGCATTTAGGTCATTTTCGTCCTCCCTACACTTAATCTTGTCCAATTAGGGTTTTTAACCAATCTTGTGCATCTAATAGGTGTGTTTGTGTCATTGGATGACATTTAGGTCATTTTCGTCCACCATAAGCTTATTCAGGTCCAATTACGGTTTTTAGCCAATCTTGTGCATCGAATAGGTGTGTTTTTGTCATTGGTTGAACCTTTAGGTCATTTTCGTCCTCTCTACCCTTAATCTTGTCCAATTATGGTTTTTAACCCTTCTTGTGCTTCCAATAGGTGTGTTTGTGACAGTGGACGATCAATTAGGTCATTTTCGTCCTCCCTAGGCTTATTCTTGTCCAATTAGGGTTTTTAACCAATCTTGTGCATCGAATTAGTTGGTTTGTGTCGTTGGATGAACATTTAGGTCATTTTCGACCTCCGCACAGTTAATCTTGTCCAATTAGGTCATTTTCGTCCACCATAATCTTATTCAGGTCCAATTACGGTTTTTAGCGAGTCTTGTGCATCGAATAGGTGTGTTTGTGTCATTGGTTGAACCTTTAGGTCATTTTTGTCCTCTCTACACTTAATCCTGTCCAATTAGGGTTTTTAACCCATCTTGTGCATCTAATAGGTGTGTTTGTGTCATTGGATGACATTTAGGTCATTTTCGTCCACCATAAGCTTATTCAGGTCCAATTACGGTTTTTAGCCAATCTATTACATCGAATAGGTGTGTGTTTGTCATTGGTTGAACCTTTAGGTCATTTTCGTCCTCTCTACCCTTAATCTTGTCCAATTATGGTTTTTAACCCTTCTTGTGCTTCCAATAGGTGTGTTTGTGATAGTGGACGATCATTTAGTTCATTTTCGTCCTCCCTAGGCTTATTCTTGTCCAATTAGGGTTTTTAACCAATCTTGTGCATCGAATTAGTTGGTTTGTGTCATTGGATGAATATTTAGGTCATTTCCGACCTCCACGCATTTTCGTCCAATTAGGTCATTCTTGTCCACCATAATCTTATTCAGTTCCAATTACGGTTTTTAGCTAGTCTTGTGCATCGAATAGTTGTGTTTGTGTCATTGGTTGAACCTTTAGGTCATTTTTGTCCTCTCTACACTTAATCTTGTCCAATTAGGGTTTTTAACCCATCTTGTGCACCCAATAGGTGTGTTTGTGTCATTGGACGATCATTTAGGTCATTTTCGTCCACCGTAATCTTATTCAGGTCCAATTACGGTTTTTAGCGAGTCTTGTGCATCGAATAGGTGTGTTTGTGTCATTGGATGAATATTTAGGTCATTTTCGTCCTCCACACACTTAATCTTGTCCAATTAGGGATTTTAACCAATCTTGTGCATCCAATAGTTGTGTTTGTGTCGTTGGCTGAACATTCAGGTCATTATCGTCCTCCACACACTTAATCTTGTCCAATTAGGGATTTTAACCAATCTTGTGCATCTAATAGGTGTGCTTGTGTCATTGGATGAAAATTTAGGTCATTTTCGTCCTCCCAAAGGTAATTTTTGTCCAATTAGGGTTTTAACGAATCTTGTGCATCGAATAGGTGTGTTTGTGTCACTGGATGAACATTTAGGTCATTTTCGTCCTCCCTATGCTCATTCTTTTCCAATTAGGGTTTTTAAACAATCTTGTGCATCCAATAAGTTCGTGTGTTGTGTTGGATGAACATTTAGGTCATTTTAATCCTCCCAACAGTTGATATTGTCCAATTAAGGTTTTTAACTAATCTTGTGCATCTAATAGGTGTGTTTGTGTCATTTGACGAACCTTTAGGTTATTTTCGTCCTCCCTACACTTAATCTTGTCCAATTAGGGTTTTTAACCCATCTTGTATATCCAATAGGTGTGTCTGTGTCATTGGACGATCATTTAGGTCATTTTTGTCCACCGTAATCTTATTCAGGTCCAATTACGGTTTTTAGCGAGTCTTGTGCATCGAATAGGTGTGTTTGTGTCATTGGATGAATATTTAGGTCATTTTCGTCCTCCACACACTTAATCTTGTCCAATTAGGGATTTTAACCAATCTTCTGCATCCAATAGGAGTGTTTGTGTCGTTGGCTGAACATTTAGGTCATTTTCGTCCTCCCTAGGGTAATTCTTGTCCAGTTAGGGTTTTTACCAATCTTGTGCATCAAATAGGTGTGTGTGTGTCATTGGATTAACATTTAGGTCATTTTCGTCCTCGCTAGGCTTATTGTTGTCCATTTATGGTTTTTAACCAATCTTGTGCATCGAATACGTTTGTTTGTGTCATTGGATGAACATTTATGTCATTTTTGTCCTCCCTACACTTAATCTTGTCCAATTTTGGTTTTTAACCAATCTAGTGCATCCAATAGGTGTGTTTGTGTCATTGGATGAACATCTCGGTCATTTTCATCCTCCCAAGGATTATTCTTGTCCAATTAGGATTTGTAACCAATCTTGTGCATCCAATAGGTGTGTTTTCGTCATTGGATGCACATTTAGGACATTTTCGTCCTCCCTAGACTTATTCTTGTCCAATTAGGGTTTTAACCAATCTTGTGCATCGAATAGGTGTGTTTGTGTCACTGGATAAACATTTAGGTCATTTTCTTCCTCCCTATGCTCATTCTTTTCCAATTAGGGTTTTAAACAATCTTGTGCATCCAATAAATTTGTGTGTGTCGTTGGTCGAACATTTAGGTCATTTTCATCCTCCCTACAGTTGATATTGTCCAATTAGGGTTTTTAACTAATCTTGTGCATCCAATAGGTGTGTTTGTGTCCTTGGATGAGCATTTAGGTCATTTTCGTCCAACCTACACATAATCTTGTCCAATTAGGGTTTTTAACCAATCTTGTGCATCTAATAGGTGTGTTTGTGTCATTGGATGACATTTAGGTCATTTTCGTCCACCATAAGCTTATTCAGGTCCAATTACGGTTTTTAGCCAATCTTGTGCATCGAATAGGTGTGTTTTTGTCGTTGGTTGAACATTTAAGTCATTTTCTTCCTCTCTACACTTAATCTTGTCCAATTAGGGTTTTTAACCCATCTTGTGCATCCAATAGCTATGTTTGTGTCCTTGGATGAGCATTTAGGTCATTTTCGTCCTCGCTACACTTAATTTTGTCCAATTAGGGTTTTTAACCAATCTTGTGCATCTAATAGGTGTGTTTGTGTCATTGGATGAATATTTAGGTCATTTTCATCTTCCCAAGGATTATTCTTGTCCAATTAGGATTTGTAACCAATCTTGTGCATCGAATATCGTCCTCCCTAAAGTTAATTTGGTCGAATTAAGTTTTTTAACCAATCTTGTGCATCCAATAGGTGTGTTTGTGTCATTGGATGAACATTTAGCTCATTTTTGTCCTCCCTAGGCTTATTGTTGTCCAATTAGGGTTTTTAACCAATCTTGTGCATCGAATAAGTTCGTTTGTGTCATAGGATGAACATTTAGGTCATTTTCGTCCTCCCTACACCTAATCTTGTCCAAATAGGGTTTTTATCCAATCTTATGAATCCAATAGGTGTTTTTGTGTCATTGGATGAACCTTTAGGTCATTTTCGTCCTCCCTAGACTTATTCTTGTCTAATTAAGGTTTTAATCAATCTTGTGCATCGAATAGGTGTGTTTGTGTAATTGGACGATCATTTAGGTTATTTTCGTCCTCCATAGTCTTATTCTTGTCCAATTAGCGATTTTAACCAATCTTGGGCATCTAATTAGTTCGTTTGTGTCATTGGATGAACATTTAGGTCATTTTCGTCCTCCATACACTTAATCTTGTCCAATTAGGGATTTTAACCAATCTTGTGCATCCAATAGGTGTGTTTGTGTCATTGGATGAACATTTACGTTGTTTTCGTCCTCCCTAGCATAATTCTTGTCCAATTAGGGTTTTTACTAATCTTGTGCATCCAATAGGTTTGTTTGTGTCATTGGATGAACACTTAGGTCATTTTCGTCCTCCCTAGGGTTATTCTTGTCCAATTAGGGTTTTTAACCAATCTTGCGCTACGAACTAAGTTTGTTTGTGTCATAGGATGAACATTTAGGTCATTTTCGTCCTCCATACACCTAATCTTGTCCAATTCGGGTTTTTAACCAATCTTTTGCATCCAATAGGGGTGTTTGTGTCATTCGATGAACATTTAGGTCATTCTCGTCCTCCCTAGGCTTATTCTTGTCGAATTAGGTTTTTTATCCAATATTGTGCATCGAATAAGTTCGTTTGTGTCGTTGGACGAACATTTAGTCATTTTCGTCCTCCCTAAAGTTAATTTGGTCCAATTAAGGTTTTTAACTAATCTTGTGCATACAATAGGTGTGTAGGTGTCATTGGATGAATATTTAGGTCATTTTCGTCCTCCCTATGATCTTTGTTGTCCAATTAGGGTTTTTAACCAATTTTGTGCATCGAATAAGTTCGTTTGTGTCATAGGATGAACATTTAGGTCGTTTTCGTCCTCCCTGCACCTAATCTTGTCCAAATAGGGTTTTTAACCAATCATTTTCGTCCTACATTTAGTCATTTTCATCCTCCCTACAGTTAATCTTGTCGAAATAGGGTTTTTAACTAATCTTATGCATCCAATAGGTGTGTTTGTGTCCTTGGATGAACATTTAGGTCATCTTCGTCCTCCCTAGACTTATTCTTGGCCAATTAGGGTTTTAACCAATCTTTTGCATCGAATAGACGTGTTTGAGTCATTAGATGAACCTTTAGGTCATTTTCGTCCTCCCTATACTTAAGCTTGTCCAATTAGGGTTGTTAACCCATCTTGTGCATCCAATAGGTATGTTTGCGTCATTGGACGAACACTTACGTCATTTTCGTCCTCCCTAGCATAATCTTGTGCAACCAAAAGGTGTGTTTGTGTGATTAGATGAACATTTAGGTCATTTTGGTCCTCCGTAGGCTTGTTGTTGTCCAATTAGGGTTTTTAACCAATCTTGTGCATCGAATAAGTTCGTTTGTGTCATAGCATGAACATTTAGGTCATTTTCGTCCTCGTTACACCTAATCTTGTCCAATTAGGGTTTTTAACCAATCTTTTGCATCCAATATGTGTGTTTTTGTCATTGGATGAACATTTAGGTAATTTTCGTCCTCCCTAGGCTTATTCTTGTCTAATTAGGGTTTTTAACCAATCTTGTGCATCCAATAGGTTTGTTTGTGTCATTGGACGATCATTTAGGTCATTTTCGTCCTCCCTAGGCTTATTCCTGTCCAATTAGGGTTTTTAACCAATCTTGTGCATCAAATTAGTTCGTTTTGTGTCATTGGATGAACATTTAGGTCATTGGATGAAGTGTGTTTGTCCAATTAGGGTTTTTAAGCAATCTTGTGACAAATAAGTGTGTTTGTGTCATTGGATAAACAATTAGGTCATATTCGTCCTCCCTAGGCTTATTCTTGTCCAATTAGGGTGTTTAACCAATCTTGGGCATGAAATAAGTTCGTTTGTGTGATTGGATGAACCTTTAGGTCATTTTCGTCCTCCATAGGCTTATTCTTGTCCAATTAGGGTTTTTAACCAATCTTGTGCATCCAATAGTTGTTTTTGTGTCATTGGATGAACAATTAGGCCACTTTCGTCCTCCATAGGCTTATTCTTGTCCAATTAGGGTTTTTACCAATCTTGTGCATCCAATGTGTGTGTTTGTCTCATTGGATGAACATTTAGGTCATTTTCGTCCTCCCTAGCCTTATTCTTGTCCAATTATGGTTTTTAACCAATCTTGTGCATCCAATGGGTGTGTCATAGGATGAACATTTAGGTCATTTTCGTCCTCCCTACACCAAATCTTGTCCAATTAGGGTTTCTAACCAATCTTTTGCATCCAATAGGTGTGTTTGTGTGTTATTGGATGAACATTTAGGTCATTTTCGTCCTCCCTAGGCTAATTCTTGTCTAATTAGGGTTTTTACAAATCTTATACATCCAATAGCTGTGTTTGTGTCATTGGATGAACATTTAGGTCATTTTCGTCATCCCTAGGCTTATTCTTGTCCAATTAAGGTTTTTAACCAATCTTGTGCATCCAATAGGTGTGTTTGTGTCATTGGATGAACATTTAGGTAATTTATGTCCTCCCTATGCTTATGCTTGTTCAATTAGTGGTTTTAACCAATCTTGTGCATTCAATAGGTATGTTTGTGTCATTGGATGAACATTTAGGTCATTTTCGTACTCCACATTCTTTTTCTTGTCCAATTTGGGTTTTTTTGCACATCTTGTGCATCGAATAAGTAGTTTGTGTCATTGGATGAATAAGTAGTTTGCACATCTTGTACTCCGTAGACTTATTGTTGTCCAATTAGGGTTTTTAACCAATCTTGTGCATCGAACAAGTTCGTTTGTGTCATAGCATGAACATTTAAGTCATTTTCGTCCTCCTTACACCTTATCTTGTCCAATTAGGGTTTTAAACCAATCTTTTGCATCCAATATGCGTGTTTGTGTCATTGGATGAACATTTAGGTAATTTTCGTCCTCCCTAGGCTTATTCTTGTCCAATTAGGGTTTTTAACCAATCTTGTGCATTAAATTAGTTCGTTTGTGTCATTGGATGAACATTTAGGTCATTTTCGTCCTCCATACACTTAATCTTGTCCAATCAGGGATTTAAACCAATCTTGTGCATCAAATAGGTTTGTTTGTGTCACTTAATCTTGTCCAATTTTCGTCTTCCCTAATCTTATTCTTGCCCAATTAGGGTTTTTAACAAATCTTGTGCATCGAATTAGTTCGTTTGTGTCATGGGATGAACATTTAGGTCATTTTCGTCCTCCATACACTTAACCTTGTCTAATTATGGATTTTAACCAATCTTGTGCATCCAATAGGTGTGTTTGTGTCATTGGATGAACATTTAGCTCATTTTTGTCCTCCCTAGGCTTATTGTTGTACAATTAGGGTTTTTAACCAATCTTGTGCATCGAATAAGTTCGTTTGTGTCATAGGATGAACATTTAGGTCATTTTCGTCCTCCCTACCCCTAATCTTCTCCAATTAGTGTTTTTAACCAATCTTTTGCATCCAATAGGTGTGTTTGTGTCAATTGATGAACCTTTAGGTCATTTTCGTCCTTCCTAGACTTATTCTTGTCCAATTAGGGTTTTAATCAATCTTGTGCATCCAATAGGTGTGTTTGTGTCATTGGACAATCATTTACTTCATTTTCGACCTCCCTAGGCTTATTCTTGTCCAACTAAGGTTTTTAACCAATCTTGTGCATCCAATAGTTGTGTTTGTGTCATTAGATGAACATTTAGGTCACTTTCGTCCTCCCTAGGCTTATTCTTGTCCAATTAGGGATTTTAACCAATCTTGTGCATCGAATAAGTTCATTTGGGATTTCGTCCTCCTTACACCTAATCTTGTCCAATTAGGGTTTTTAACTAATCTTTTGCATCCAATAGGCGTGTTTGAGTCATTGGATGAACCTTTAGGTCATTTTCGTCCTCCCTACAATTAAGCTTGTCAAATTAGGGTTTTTAACCCATCTAGTGCATCGAATAGGTATGTTTGTGTCATTGGACAATCATTTAGGTTATTTTCGTCCTCCCTAGTATTATTCTTGTCCAATTAGCGTTTTTAACCAATCTTGTGCTTCGAATTAGTTCGTTTGTGTCATTGGATGAACATTTAGGTCATTTTCGTCCTCCATACACTTAATCTTGTCCAATTAGGGATTTTAACCAATCTTGTGGAACCAAAAGGTGTGTTTGTGTCATTGGATGAACATTTAGGTCATTTTCGTCCTCCGTAGGCTTATTGTTGTCCAATTAGGGTTTTTAACCAATCTTGTGCATCGAATAAGTTCGTTTGTGTCATAGCATGAACATTTAGGTCATTTTCGTCCTCCTTACACCTAATCTTGTCCAATTAGGGTTTTTAACCAATCTTTTGCATCCAATAGGTGCGTTTGTGTCGTTGAATGAACATTTAGGTCATTTTCATCCTCCCTAGGCTTATTCTTGTCCAAATAAGGTTTTTAACCAATCTTGTGCATCCAATAGGTGTGTTTGTGTCATTGGACGATCATTTAGGTCATTTTCGTTCTCCCTAGGCTTATTCTTTTCCAATTAGGGTTTTTAACCAATCTTGTGCATCAAATTAGTTCGTTTGTGTCATTGGATGAACATTTAGGTCATTTTTCGTCCACCACACACTTAATCTTTTCCAATTAGGGATTTTAACCAATCTTGTGCATCCAATAGGTGTGTTTGTCTCATTGGATGAACATTTAGGTCATTTTCGTCCTCCCTAGGGTAATTCTTGTCCAATTCGGGTTTTTACTAATCTTGTGCATGCAATAGGTGTGTTTGTGTCATTGGATAAACTTTTAGGTCATTTTCATCCCCCGTAGGCTTATTGTTGTCCAATTAGAGTTTTTAACCAATCTTGTGCATCGAATTAGTTCGTTTGCGTCATCGCATGAACATTTAGGTCATTTTCGTCCTCCCTACATCTAGTCTTGTCCGATTCGGGTTTTTAACCAATCTTTTGGATCCAATAGGTGTGTTTGTATCATTGGATGAACCTTTAGGTCATTTTCGTCCTCCCTAGACTTATTCTTGTCCAATTAGGGTTTTAATCAATCTTGTGCATCGAATAGGTGTGTTTGTGTCATTGAATGAACCTTTAGGTCATTTTTGTCCTCCCTACACTTAATCTTGTCCAATTAGGGTATTTAACCCATCTTGTGCATCCAATACGTGTGTTTGTGTCATTGGATGATCATTTAGGTCATTTTAGTCCTCCCTAGGCTTATTCTTGTCGAATTAGGGTTTTTAACCAATCTTTTGCATAGAATTAATTCGTTTGTGTCATTGGATGAACATTTAGGTCATTTTCGTCCTCCATACTCACAATCTTGTCCAATTAGGGATTTTAACCAATCTTGTGCATCCAATAGGTGTGTTTGTGTCATTGGATGAACATTTACGTCATTTTCGTCTTGCCTAGCATAATTCTTGTCCAATTAGGGTTTTTACTAATCTTGTGCATCCAATAGGTGTGTTTGTGTCATTGGATGAACATTTAGGTCATTTTCGTCCTCCCTAGGCTTATTCTTGTCCAATAAGGGTTTTTAACCAATCTTGCGCAACGAATTAAGTTTGTTTGTGTCATAGGATGAACATTTAGGTCATTTTCGTCCTCCATAAACCTAATCTTGTCCAATTCGGGTTTTTAACCAATCTTTTGCATCCAATAGGGGTGTTTGTGTCATTGGATGAACATTTAGGTCATTCTTGTCCTCCCTAGGCTTATTCTTGTCCAATAAGATTTTTTATCCAATATTGTGCATTGAATTAGTTCGTTTGTGTCGTTGGACAAACATTTAGTCATTTTTGTCCTCCCTAAAGTTAATTTGGTTGAATTAAGGTTTTTAACTAATCTTGTGCATACAATACGTGTGTATGTGTCATTGGATGAACATTTAGGTCATTTTCGTCCTCCCTATGATTTTTGTTGTCAAATTAGGGTTTTTAACCAATTTTGTGAATCGAATAAGTTCGTTTGTGTCATAGGATGAACATTTAGGTCATTTTCGTCCTCCCTACACCTAATCTTGTCCAAATAGGGTTTTTATCCAATCTTTTGCATCCAATACATGTTTTTGTATCATTGGATGAACCTTTAGGTCATTTTCATCATCCCTAGGCTTATTCTTGTCCAATTAGGGTTCTTAACCAATCTTGTGCATCGAATAGGTGTGTTTGTGTAATTGGATGAACATTTAGGTGATTTTCGTCCTCCCTAGACTTATTCTTGTCCAATTAGGGTTTTAACCAATCTTGTGCATCGAATAGGTGTGTTTGTGTCACTGGATGAACATTTAGGTCATTTTCGTCCTCCCTATGCTTATTCTTTTCGAATTAGGGTTTTTAACCAATCTTGTGCATCGAATAGGTGTGTTTGTGTCACTAGATGAACATATAGGTCATTTTCGACCTCCCTATGCTTATTATTTTCCAATTAGGATTTTTAACCAATCTTGTGTATCGAATAAGTTTGTTTATGTCGTTGGATGAACATTTAGGTTATATTCATCCTCCCTACAGTTAATCTTGTCGAAATAGGGTTTTTAACTAATCTTATGCATCCAATAGGTGTGTTTGTGTCCTTGGATGAACATTTAGGTCATCTTCGTCCTCCCTAGACTTATTCTTTGCCAATTAGGGTTTTAACCAATCTTTTGCATCGAATAGGTGTGTTTGAGTCATTAGATGAACCTTTAGGTCATTTTCGTCCTCCCTACACTTAAGGTTGTCCAATTAGGGTTTTTAACCCATCTAGTTCATCAAATAGGTATGTTTGTGTCATTGGACGATCATTTAGGTTATTTTCGTCCTCCTTAGTCTTATTCTTGTCCAATTAGCGATTTTGACCAATCTTGTGCATCGAATTAGTTCGTTTGTGTCATTGGATGAACATTTAGGTCATTTTCGTCCTCCACACACTTAATCTTGTCCAATTAGAGATTTTAACCAATCTTGTGCATCGAATAAGTGTCCAATTAGAGTTTTTACAAATCTTGTGCAACCAAAAGGTGTGTTTGTGTCATTGGATGAACATTTACGTCATTTTCGTCCTCCGTAGGCTTATTGTTGTCCAATTAGGGTTTTTAACCAATCTTGTGCATCGAATAAGTTCGTTTGTGTCATAGCATGAACATTTAGGTCATTTCCGTACTCCTTACACCTAATCTTGTCCAATTAGGGTTTTTAACCAATCTTTTGCATCCAATATGTGTGTTTGTGTCATTGGATGAACATTTAGGTATTTTTCGTCCTCCCTAGGCTTATTCTTGTCTAATTAGGGTTTTTAACCAATCTTGTGCATCCAATAGGTGTGTTTGTGTCATTGGACGATCATTTAGGTCATTTTCGTCCTCCCTAGGCTTATTCTTGTCGAATTAGGGTTTTTAACCAATCTTTTGCATCAAATTAGTTTGTTTGTGTCATTGGATGAACATTTAGGTCATTTTCGTCCTCCATACACCTAATCTTGTCCAATTAGGGAATTTAACCAATCTTTTGCATCCAATAGGTGTGTTTGTGTCATTGGATGAACATTTACGTCATTTTCGTCCTCCCTAGCATAATTCTTGTCCAATTAGGGTTTTTACTAATCTTGTGCATCCAATAGGTGTGTTTGTGTCATTGGATGAACATTTAGGTCATTTTCGTCCTCCCAAGGCTTATTCTTGTCTAATTAGGGTTTTTAACCATTCTTGCGCAACGAATTAAGTTTGTTTGTGTCATTGAATGAACCTTTAGGTCATTTTCGTCCTCCCAACACTTAATCTTGTGCAATGATGGTATTTTACCCATCTTGTGCATCCAATACGTGTATTTGTGTCTAATTAGGGATTTTAACCAATCTTGTGCATCCAATAGGTGTGTTGGTGTCATTGGATGAACATTTATGTCATTTTCGTCCTCCCTAGGCATATTCTTGTCCAATTAGGGTTTTTAACCAATCTAGCGCAACGAATTAAGTTTGTTTGTGTCATAGGATAAGTTCGTTTGTATCGTTGGACGAACATTTAGTCATTTTCTACCTCCCTAAAGTTAATTTGGTCGAATTAAGGGTTTTAACTAATCTTGTGCATACAATAGGTGTGTATGTGTCATTGGATGAACATTTAGGTCATTTTCGTCCTCCCTATGATTTTTGTTGTCCAATTAGGGTTTTTAACCAATTTTGTGCATCGAATAAGTTCGTTGTGTCATAGGATGAACATTTAGGTCATTTTCGTCCTCCCTACACCTAAACTTGTCCAAATAGGGTTTTTATCCAATCTTTTGCATCCCATAGGTGTTTTTGTGTCATTGGACGATCATTTAGGTCATTTTCGTCCTCCTTAGGCTTATTATTGTCCAATTAGGGTTCTTAAACCAATTTTGTGCATCAAATTAGTTCGTTTGTGACATTGGATGAACATTTAGGTCATTTTCGTCCTCCCTAGGCTTAATCTTCTCCAATTATGGATTTTAACCAATCTTGTGCATCCAATAGGTGTGTTTGTGTCATTGGACGATCATTTAGGTCATTTTAGTCCTCCCTAGGCTTATTCTTGTCGAATTAGGGTTTTTAACCAATCTTTTGCATCGAATTAGTTCGTTTGTGTCATTGGATGAACATTTAGGTTATTTTCGTCCTCCATACACTTAATCTTGTCTAATTAGGGATTTTAACCAATCTTGTGCATCCAATAGGTGTGTTGGTGTCATTGGATGAACATTTACGTCATTTTCGTCCTCCCTAGCATAATTCTTGTCCAATTAGGGTTTTTACTAATCTTGTGCATCCAATAGGTGTGTTTGTGTCATTGGATGAACATTTACGTCATTTTCGTCCTCCCTAGGCATATTCTTGTCCAATTAGGGTTTTTAACCAATCTAGCGCAACGAATTAAGTTTGTTTGTGTCATAGGATGAACATTTAGGTCATTTTCGTCCTCCATACACCTAATCTTGTCCAATTTGGGTTTTTAACCAATCTTTTGCATCCAATAGGGGTGTTGGTGTCATTGGATGAACATTTAGGTCATTCTCGTCCTCCCTAGGCTTATTCTTGTCCAGTTAGGGTTTTTGTCCAATATTGTGCATCGAATAAGTTCGCTTGTGTCGTTGGACGAACATCTAGTCATTTTCGTCCACCCTAAAGTTAATTTGGTCGAATTAAGGTTTTTAACTAATCTTGTGCATACAATAGGTGTGTATGTGTCATTGGATGAACATTTAGGTCATTTTCGTCCTCCCTATGATTTTTGTTGTCCAATTAGGGTTTTTAACCAATTTTGTGCATCGAATAAGTTCGTTGTGTCATAGGATGAACATTTAGGTCATTTTCGTACTCCCTACACCTAAACTTGTCCAAATAGGGTTTTTATCCAATCTTTTGCATCCCATATGTGTTTTTGTGTCATTGGACGATCATTTAGGTCATTTTCGTCCTCCTTAGGCTTATTCTTGTCCAATTAGGGTTCTTAAACCAATTTTGTGCATCAAATTAGTTCGTTTGTGACATTGGATGAACATTTAGGTCATTTTCGTCCTCCCTAGGCTTAATCTTCTCCAATTATGGATTTTAACCAATCTTGTGCATCCAATAGGTGTGTTTGTGTCATTGGACGATCATTTAGGTCATTTTAGTCCTCCCTAGGCTTATTCTTGTTGAATTAGGGTTTTTAACCAATCTTTTGCATCGAATTAGTTCGTTTGTGTCATTGGATGAACATTTAGGTTATTTTCGTCCTCCATACACTTAATCTTGTCTAATTAGGGATTTTAACCAATCTTGTGCATCCAATAGGTGTGTTGGTGTCATTGGATGAACATTTACGTCATTTTCGTCCTCCCTAGCATAATTCTTGTCCAATTAGGGTTTTTACTAATCTTGTGCATCCAATAGGTGTGTTTGTGTCATTGGATGAACATTTACGTCATTTTCGTCCTCCCTAGGCATATTCTTGTCCAATTAGGGTTTTTAACCAATCTAGCGCAACGAATTAAGTTTGTTTGTGTCATAGGATGAACATTTAGGTCATTTTCGTCCTCCATACACCTAATCTTGTCCAATTTGGGTTTTTAACCAATCTTTTGCATCCAATAGGGGTGTTGGTGTCATTGGATGAACATTTAGGTCATTCTCGTCCTCCCTAGGCTTATTCTTGTCCAGTTAGGGTTTTTGTCCAATATTGTGCATCGAATAAGTTCGCTTGTGTCGTTGGACGAACATCTAGTCATTTTCGTCCACCCTAAAGTTAATTTGGTCGAATTAAGGTTTTTAACTAATCTTGTGCATACAATAGGTGTGTATGTGTCATTGGATGAACATTTAGGTCATTTTCGTCCTCCCTATGATTTTTGTTGTCCAATTAGGGTTTTTAACCAATTTTGTGCATCGAATAAGTTCGTTGTGTCATAGGATGAACATTTAGGTCATTTTCGTACTCCCTACACCTAAACTTGTCCAAATAGGGTTTTTATCCAATCTTTTGCATCCCATATGTGTTTTTGTGTCATTGGACGATCATTTAGGTCATTTTCGTCCTCCTTAGGCTTATTCTTGTCCAATTAGGGTTCTTAAACCAATTTTGTGCATCAAATTAGTTCGTTTGTGACATTGGATGAACATTTAGGTCATTTTCGTCCTCCCTAGGCTTAATCTTCTCCAATTATGGATTTTAACCAATCTTGTGCATCCAATAGGTGTGTTTGTGTCATTGGACGATCATTTAGGTCATTTTAGTCCTCCCTAGGCTTATTCTTGTCGAATTAGGGTTTTTAACCAATCTTTTGCATCGAATTAGTTCGTTTGTGTCATTGGATGAACATTTAGGTTATTTTCGTCCTCCATACACTTAATCTTGTCTAATTAGGGATTTTAACCAATCTTGTGCATCCAATAGGTGTGTTGGTGTCATTGGATGAACATTTACGTCATTTTCGTCCTCCCTAGCATAATTCTTGTCCAATTAGGGTTTTTACTAATCTTGTGCATCCAATAGGTGTGTTTGTGTCATTGGATGAACATTTACGTCATTTTCGTCCTCCCTAGGCATATTCTTGTCCAATTAGGGTTTTTAACCAATCTAGCGCAACGAATTAAGTTTGTTTGTGTCATAGGATGAACATTTAGGTCATTTTCGTCCTCCATACACCTAATCTTGTCCAATTTGGGTTTTTAACCAATCTTTTGCATCCAATAGGGGTGTTGGTGTCATTGGATGAACATTTAGGTCATTCTCGTCCTCCCTAGGCTTATTCTTGTCCAGTTAGGGTTTTTGTCCAATATTGTGCATCGAATAAGTTCGCTTGTGTCGTTGGACGAACATCTAGTCATTTTCGTACTCCCTAAAGTTAATTTGGTCGAATTAAGGTTTTTAACTAATCTTGTGCATACAATAGGTGTGTATGTGTCATTGGATGAACATTTAGGTCATTTTCGTCCTCCCTATGATTTTTGTTGTCCAATTAGGGTTTTTAACCAATTTTGTGCATCGAATAAGTTCGTTGTGTCATAGGATGAACATTTAGGTCATTTTCGTACTCCCTACACCTAAACTTGTCCAAATAGGGTTTTTATCCAATCTTTTGCATCCCATATGTGTTTTTGTGTCATTGGACGATCATTTAGGTCATTTTCGTCCTCCTTAGGCTTATTCTTGTCCAATTAGGGTTCTTAAACCAATTTTGTGCATCAAATTAGTTCGTTTGTGACATTGGATGAACATTTAGGTCATTTTCGTCCTCCCTAGGCTTAATCTTCTCCAATTATGGATTTTAACCAATCTTGTGCATCCAATAGGTGTGTTTGTGTCATTGGACGATCATTTAGGTCATTTTAGTCCTCCCTAGGCTTATTCTTGTCGAATTAGGGTTTTTAACCAATCTTTTGCATCGAATTAGTTCGTTTGTGTCATTGGATGAACATTTAGGTTATTTTCGTCCTCCATACACTTAATCTTGTCTAATTAGGGATTTTAACCAATCTTGTGCATCCAATAGGTGTGTTGGTGTCATTGGATGAACATTTACGTCATTTTCGTCCTCCCTAGCATAATTCTTGTCCAATTAGGGTTTTTACTAATCTTGTGCATCCAATAGGTGTGTTTGTGTCATTGGATGAACATTTACGTCATTTTCGTCCTCCCTAGGCATATTCTTGTCCAATTAGGGTTTTTAACCAATCTAGCGCAACGAATTAAGTTTGTTTGTGTCATAGGATGAACATTTAGGTCATTTTCGTCCTCCATACACCTAATCTTGTCCAATTTGGGTTTTTAACCAATCTTTTGCATCCAATAGGGGTGTTGGTGTCATTGGATGAACATTTAGGTCATTCTCGTCCTCCCTAGGCTTATTCTTGTCCAGTTAGGGTTTTTGTCCAATATTGTGCATCGAATAAGTTCGCTTGTGTCGTTGGACGAACATCTAGTCATTTTCGTCCACCCTAAAGTTAATTTGGTCGAATTAAGGTTTTTAACTAATCTTGTGCATACAATAGGTGTGTATGTGTCATTGGATGAACATTTAGGTCATTTTCGTCCTCCCTATGATTTTTGTTGTCCAATTAGGGTTTTTAACCAATTTTGTGCATCGAATAAGGTCGTTTGTGTCATAGGATGAACATTTAGGTCATTTTCGTCCTCCCTACACCTAATCTTGTCCAAATAGGGTTTTTATCCAATCTTTTGCATCCAATAGGTGTTTTTGTGTCATTGGATGAACCTTTAGGTCATTTTCGTCCTCTCTAGACTTATTCTTGTCCAATTAAGGTTTTAAAAAATCTGGTGCATCGAATAGGTGTGTTTGTGTAATTGGATGAACATTTAGGTGATTTTCGTCCTCCCTAGACTTATTCTTGTCCAATTAGGGTTTTAACCAATCTTGTGCATCGAATAGGTGTGTTTGTGTCACTGGATGAACATTTAGGTCATTTTCGTCCTCCCTATGCTTATTCTTTTCGAATTAGGGTTTTTCACCAATCTTGTGCATCGAATAGGTGTGTTTGTGTCACTCGATAAACATATAGGTCATTTTCGACCTCCCTATGCTTATACTTTTCCAATTAGCATTTTTAACCAATCTTATGCATCGTATAAGTTCGTTTATGTCGTTGGATGAACATTTAGGTCATTTTCATCCTCCCTACAGTTAATCTTGTCGAAATAGGTTTTTAACTAATCTTATGCATCCAATAGGTGTGTTTGTGTCCTTGGATGAATATTTAGGTCATCTTCGTCCTCCCTAGACATATTCTTGGCCAATTAGGGTTTTAACCAAAGTTTTGCATCGAATAGGCGTGTTTGAGTCATTAGATGAACCTTTAGGTCATTTTCGTCCTCCCTACACTTAAGCTTGTCCAATTAGGGTTTTTAACCCATCTAGTGCATCAAATAGGTATGTTTGTGTCATTGGACGATCATTTAGGTTATTTTCGTCCTCCTTAGTCTTATTCTTGTCCAATTAGCGATTTTGACCAATCTTGTGCATCGAATTAGTTCGTTTGTGTCATTGGATGAACATTTAGGTCATTTTCGTCCTCCATACACTTAATCATGTCCAATTAGAGATTTTAACCAATCTTGTGCATCGAATAAGTGTCCAATTAGAGTTTTTACAAATCTTGTGCAACCAAAAGGTGTGTTTGTGTGATTGGATGAACATTTAGGTCATTTTCGTCCTCCGTAGGCTTATTGTTGTCCAATTAGGGTTTTTAACCAATCTTGTGCATCGAAAAAGTTTGTTTGTGTCATAGCATCAACATTTAGGTCATTTTCGTCCTCCTTACACCTAATCTTGTCCAATTAGGGTTTTTAACCAATCTTTTGCATCCAATATGTGTGTTTGTGTCATTGGATGAACATTTAGGTAATTTTTGTCCTCCATAGACTTATTCTTGTCTAATTAGGGTTTTTAACCAATCTTGTGCATCCAATAGGTGTGTTTGTGTCATTGGACGATCATTTAGGTCATTTTCATCCTCCCTAGGCTTATTCTTGTTCAATTAGGGTTTTTAACCAATCTTGTGCATCAAATTAGTTCGTTTGTGTCATTGGATGAACATTTAGGTCATTGGTCTGTTTGTGTAATTGGATTAACATTTAGGTCATTTAGGTCATTTTCGTCCTCCCCACACCTAATCTTGTCCAATTAGGGTTTTTAACCAATCTTTTACATCCAATAGGTGTGTTTGTGTCATTGGATGAACATTTATGTCATTTTCGTCCTCGTTAGGCTTATTCTTGTCCAATTAGGGTTTTTAACCTATCTTGTGCATCCAATGGTTGTGTTTGTGTCATTGGATGAACATTTTGGTCATATTCGTCCTCCCTAGACTTATTCTTGTTTAATTAGGGTTTTAACCAATCTTGTGCATCGAATAGGTGTGTTTGTGTCACGGATTGAACATTTAGGTCATTTTCCTGTTCCCTATGCTTATTCTTTTCCAATTAGGGTTTTTAACCAATCTTGTGCATCGAATAAGTTCGTTTGTGTCGTTGGATGATTATTTAGGTGATTTTCATCCTCCCTACAGTTAATGTTGTCCAAATAGGATTTTTAACTAATCTTATGCATCCAATAGATGTGTTTGTGTCCTTGGATGAACATTTAGGTCATTTTCGTCCTCCCTAAGCTTATTCAGGTCCAATTAGGGTTTTTAGCCGCCAATCTTGTGCATCAAATAGGTGTGTTTGTGTCATTGGATGAAGCTTTAGGTCATTTTCGTCCTCCCTAGACTTAATCATGGCCAATTAGGGTTTTAACCAATCTTGTGCATCGAATAGGCGTGTTCGAGTCATTGGATGAACCTTTAGGTCATTTTCGTCCTCCCTACACTTAATCTTGTCCAATTAGAGTTTTTAACCCATCTGGTGCATCGAATAGGTATGTTTGTGTCATTGGACGATCATTTAGTTCATTTTCGTCCTCCCTAATCTTATTCTTGCCCAATTAGGGTTTTTAACAAATCTTTTGCATCGAATTAGTTCGTTTGTGTCATTGGATGAACATTTAGGTCATTTTCGTCCTCCATACACTTAACCTTGTCTAATTATGGATTTTAACCAATCTTGTGCATCCAATAGGTGTGTTTGTGTCATTGGATGAACATTTAGGTCATTTTTGTCCTCCCTAGGCTTATTGTTGTCCAATTAGGGTTTTTAACCAATCTTGTGCATCGAATAAGTTCGTTTGTGTCACAGGATGAACATTTAGGTCATTTTCGTCCTCCCTACCCCTAATCTTGTCCAATTAGTGTTTTTAACCAATCTATTGCATCCAATAGGTGTGTTTGTGTCAATTGATGAACCTTTAGGTCATTTTCGTCCTTCCTAAACTTATTCTTGTCCAATTAGGGTTTTAATCAATCTTGTGCATCCAATAGGTGTGTTTGTGTCATTGAACAATCATTTACTTCATTTTCGACCTCCCTAAGCTTATTCTTGTCCAACTAAGGTTTTTAACCAATCTTGTGCATCCAATAGTTGTGTTTGTGTCATTGGATGAACATTTAGGTCACTTTCGTCCTCCCTAGGCTTATCCTTGTCCAATTAGGGATTTTAACTAATCTTGTGCATTGAATAAGTTCATTTGTGTCATTTTCGTCATCCCTAAACCTAATCTTGTCCAATTAGGGTTTTTAACCAATCTTTGGCATCCAATAGGCATGTTTGAGTCATTGGATGAACCTTTAGGTCATTTTTGTCCTCCCTACACTTAATCTTGTCCAATTAGGGTTTTTAACCCATCTAGTGCATCAAATAGGTATGTTTGTGTCATTGGACAATCATTTAGGTTATTTTCGTCCTCCCTAGTATTATTCTTGTCCAATTAGCGATTTTAACAAATCTTGTGCATCGAATTAGTTCGTTTGTGTCATTGGATGAACATTTAGGTCATTTTCGTCCTCCATACACTTAATCTTGTCCAGTTAGGGATTTTAACCAGTCTTGTGGAACCAAAAGGTGTGTTTGTGTCATTGGATGAACATTTAGGTCATTTTCGTCCTCCGTAGGCTTATTGTTGTCCAATTAGGGTTTTTAACCAATCTTGTGCATCGAATAAGTTCGTTTGTGTCATAGCATGAACATTTAGTTCATTTTCGTCCTCCTTACACCTAATCTTGTCCAATTAGGGTTTTTAACCAATCTTTTGCATCTAATAGGTGCGTTTGTGTCATTGAATGAACATTTAGGTCATTTTCGTCCTCCCTAGGCTTATTCATGTCCAAATAAGGTTTTTAACCAATCTTGTGCATCCAATAGGTGTGTTTGTGTCATTGGACGATCATTTAGGTCATTTTCGTTCTCCCTAGGCTTATTCTTGTCCCATAAGGGTTTTTAACCAATCTTGTGCGTCAAATTAGTTCGTTTGTGTCATTGGATGAACATTTAGGTCATTTTTCGTCCTCCATACACTTAATCTTCTCCAATTAAGGATTTTATCCAATCTTGTGCATCCAATAGGTGTGTTTGTGTCATTGGATGAACATTTAGGTCATTTTCGTCCTCCCTAGGGTAATTCTTGTCCAATTTGGGTTTTTACCAATCTTGTGCACGCAATAGGTGTGTTTGTGTCATTGGATAAACATTTAGGTCATTTTCATCCTCCGTAGGCTTATTGTTGTCCAATTAGAGTTTTTAACCAATCTTGTGCATCGAATAAGTTCGTTTGTGTCATAGGATGAACATTTAGGTCATTTTCGTCCTCGATACACTTAACCTTGTCTAATTATGGATTTTAACCAATTTTGTGCATCCAATAGTTGTGTTTGTGTCATTGGATGAACATTTAGGTCATTTTTGTCCTCCCTAGGCTTATTGTTGTCCAATTAGGGTTTTTAACCAATCTTGTGCATCGAATAAGTTCGTTTGTGTCATAGGATGAACATTTAGGTCATTTTCGTCCTCCCTACCCCTAATCTTGTCGAATTAGTGTTTTTAACCAATCTTTTGCATCCAATAGGTGTGTTTGTGTCATTGAACAATCATTTACTTCATTTTCGACCTCCCTAAGCTTATTCTTGTCCAACTAAAGGTTTTTAACCAATCTTGTGCATCCAATAGTTGTGTTTGTGTCATTGGATGAACATTTAGGTCACTTTCGTACTCCCTAGGCTTATCCTTGTCCAATTAGGGATTTTAACCAATCTTGTGCATTGAATAAGTTCATTTGTGTCATTTTCGTCATCCCTAAACCTAATCTTGTCCAATTAGGGTTTTTAACCAATCTTTGGCATCCAATAGGCATGTTTGAGTCATTGGATGAACCTTTAGGTCATTTTTGTCCTCCCTACACTTAATCTTGTCCAATTAGGGTTTTTAACCCATCTAGTGCATCGAATAGGTATGTTTGTGTCATTGGACAATCATTTAGGTTATTTTCGTCCTCCCTAGTATTATTCTTGTCCAATTAGCGATTTTAACAAATCTTGTGCATCGAATTAGTTCGTTTGTGTCATTGGATGAACATTTAGGTCATTTTCGTCCTCCATACACTTAATCTTGTCCAGTTAGGGATTTTAACCAGTCTTGTGGAACCAAAAGGTGTGTTTGTGTCATTGGATGAACATTTAGGTCATTTTCGTCCTCCGTAGGCTTATTGTTGTCCAATTAGGGTTTTTAACCAATCTTGTGCATCGAATAAGTTCGTTTGTGTCATAGCATGAACATTTAGTTCATTTTCGTCCTCCTTACACCTAATCTTGTCCAATTAGGGTTTTTAACCAATCTTTTGCATCTAATAGGTGCGTTTGTGTCATTGAATGAACATTTAGGTCATTTTCGTCCTCCCTAGGCTTATTCATGTCCAAATAGGATTTTTAACTAATCTTATGCATCCAATAGATGTGTTTGTGTCCTTGGATGAACATTTAGGTCATTTTCCTCCTCCCTAAGCTTATTCAGGTCCAATTAGGGTTTTTAGCCGCCAATCTTGTGCATCAAATAGGTGTGTTTGTGTCATTGGATGAAGCTTTAGGTCATTTTCGTCCTCACTAGACTTAATCATCGCCAATTAGGGTTTTAACCAATCTTGTGCATCGAATAGGCGTGATCGAGTCATTGAATGAACCTTTAGGTCATTTTCGTCCTCCCTACACTTAATCTTGTCCAATTAGAGTTTTTAACCCATCTGGTGCATCGAATAGGTATGTTTGTGTCATTGGACGATCATTTAGTTCATTTTCGTCCTCCCTAATCTTATTCTTGCCCAATTAGGGTTTTTAACAAATCTTGTGCATCGAATTAGTTCGTTTGTGTCATTGGATGAACATTTAGGTCATTTTCGTCGTCCATACACTTAACCTTGTCTAATTATGGATTTTAACCAATCTTGTGCATCCAATAGGTGTGTTTGTGTCATTGGATGAACATTTAGGTCATTTTTGTCCTCCCTAGGCTTATTGTTGTCTAATTAGGGTTTTTAACCAATCTTGTCCATCGAATAAGTTCGTTTGTGTCATAGGATGAACATTTAGGTCATTTTCGTCCTCCCTACCCCTAATCTTCTCCAATTAGTGTTTTTGACCAATCTTTTGCATCCAATAGGTGTGTTTGTGTCAATTGATGAACCTTTAGGTCATTTTCGTCCTTCCTAGACTTATTCTTGTCCAATTAGGGTTTTAATCAATCTTGTGCGTCCAATAGGTGTGTTTGTGTCATTGGACAATCATTTACTTCATTTTCGACCTCCCTAGGCTTATTCCTGTCCACCTTAGGTTTTTAACCAATCTTGTGCATCCAATAGTTGTGTTTGTGTCATTGGATGAACATTTAGGTCACTTTCTTCCTCCCTAGGCTTATTCTAGTCCAATTAGGGATTTTAACCAATCTTGTGCATCGAATAAGTTCATTTGGGATTTCGTCCTCCTTACACCTAATCTTGTCCAATTAAGGTTTTTAACCAATCTTTTGCATCCAATAGGCGTGTTTGAGTCATTGGATGAACCTTTAGGTCATTTTCGTCCTCCCTACACTTAAGCTTGTCCAATTAGGGTTTTTAACCCATCTAGTGCATCGAATAGGTATGTTTGTGTCATTGGACAATCATTTAGGGTATTTTCGACCACCCTATTATTATTCTTGTCCAATTTGCGATTTTAACCAATCTTGTGCATCGAATTAGTTCGTTTGTGGCATTGGATGAACATTTAGGTCATTTTCGTCCTCCATACACTTAATCTTGTCTAATTAGGGATTTTAACCAATCTTGTGGAACCAAAAGGTGTGTTTGTGTCATTGGTTGAACATTTAGGTCATTTTCGTCCTCCGTAGGCTTATTGTTGTCCAATTAGGGTTTTTAACCAATCTTGTGCATCGAATAAGTTCGTTTGTATCATAGCATGAACAGTTAGGTCATTTTCGTCCTCCTTACACCTAATCTTGTCCAATTAGGGTTTTTAACCAATGTTTTGCATCTAATAGGTGCGTTTGTGTCATTGAATGAACATTTAGGTCATTTTCGTCCTCCCTAGGCTTATTCTTGTCCAAATAAGATTTTTAACCAATCTTGTGCATCCAATAGGTGTGTTTGTGTCATTGGACGATCATTTAGGTCATTTTCGTCCTCCTTACACCTAATCTTGTCCAATTAGGGTTTTTAACCAATCTTGTGCATCAAATTAGTTCGTTTGTGTCATTGGATGTCCAATTAGGGTATTTAACCCATCTTGTGCATCCAATAGGTGTGTTTGTGTCATTGGACGGTCATTTAGGTCATTTTAGTCCTCCCTAGGCTTATTCTTGTCGAATTAGGGTTTTTAACCAATCTTTTGCATCGAATTAGTTCGTTTGTGTCATTGGATGAACATTTAGGTCATTTTCGTCCTCCATACACTTAATCTTGTCCAATTAGGGATTTTAACCAATCTTGTGCATCCAATAGGTATGTTTGTGTCATTGGATGAACATTTACGTCATTTTCGTCCTCCCTAGCATAATTCTTGTCCAATTAGGGTTTTTACTAATCTTGTGCATCCAATAGATGTGTTTGTGTCATTGGATGAACATTTAGGTCATTTTCGTCCTCCATAGGCTTATTCTTGTCCAATTAGGGTTTTTAACCAATCTTGCGCAACGAATTAAGTTTATTTGTGTCATATGATGAACATTTAGGTCGTTTTCGTCCTCCCTACTCCTAATCTTGTCCAATTCGGGTTTTTAACCAATCTTTCCATCCAATAGGGGTGTTTGTGTCATTGGATGAACATTTTGGTCATTCTCGTCCTCCCTAGGCATATTCTTGTCCAATTAGGGTTTTTATCCAATATTGTGCATCGAATAAAGATCGTTTGTGTCGTTGGACGAACATTTAGTCATTTTCGTCCTCCCTAAAGTTAATTTGGTCGAATTGAGGTTTTTAACTAATCTTGTGCATACAGTAGGTGTGTATGTGTCATTGGATGAACATTTAGGTCATTTTCGTCCTCCCTATGATTTTTGTTGTCCAATTAGGGTTTTTAACCAATTTTGTGCATCGAATAAATTCGTTTGTGTCATAGGATGATCATTTAGGTCATTTTAGTCCTCCCTACACCTAATCTTGTCCAAATAGGGTTTTTATCCAATCTTTTGCATCCAATAGGTGTTTTTGTGTCTTGGATGAACCTTTAGGTCATTTTCGTCCTCCCTAGACTTATTCTTGTCCAATTAAGGTTTTAATCAATCTTTTGCATCGAATACGTGTGTTTGTGTAATATGATGAATATTTAGGTCATTTTCGTCCTCCCTAGACTTATTCTTGTCCAATTAGGGTTTTAACCAATCTTGTGCATCGAATAGGTGTGTTTGTGTCACTGGATGAACATATAGGTCATTTTCGACCTCCCTATGCTTATTCTTTTCCAATTAGGATTTTTAACCAATCTTGTGCATAGAATAAGTTCGTTTATGTCGTTGGATGAAAATTTAGGTCATTTTCATCCTCCCTACAGTTAATCTTGTCCGAATAGGGTTTTAACCAATCTTTTGGTCATTTTCGTGCTCCCTACACTTAAGCTTGTCCAATTAGGGTTTTCGATCATTTAGGTTATTTTCGTCCTCCTTAGTCTTATTCTTGTCGAATTAGCGATTTTACCCAATCTTGTGCATCGAATTAGTTCGTTTGTGTCATTGGATGAACATTTAGGTCATTTTCGTCCTCCATACACTTAATCTTGTCCAATTAGGGATTTTAACCAATCTTGTGCATCGAATAAGTGTCCAATTAGGGTTTTTACAAATCTTGTGCAACCAAAAGGTGTGTTTGAGTCATTGGATGAACATTTAGGTCATTTTCGTCCTCTGTAGGCTTATTGTTGTCCAATTAGGGTTTTTAACCAATCTTTTGCATCCAATAGGTGTGTTTGTGTGTTATTGGATGAACATTTAGGTCATTTTCGTCCTCCTTACACCTAATCATGTCCAATTAGTGTTTTTAACCAATCTTTTGCATCCAATAGGTGTGTTTGTGTCATTGGATGAACATTTAGGTCATTTTCGTCCTCCTTAGGCTTATTCTTGTCCAATTAGGGATTTTAACCAATCTTGTGCATCCAATAGGTGTGTTTGTGTCATTGGATGAACATTTAGGTCATTTTCGTCCTCCCTAGGGTAATTCTTGTCCAATTAGGGATTTTACCAATCTTGTGCATGCAATAGGTGTGTTTGTGTCATTGGATGAACATTTAGGTCATTTTCGTCCTCCCTAGGCTAATTATTGTCTAATTAGGGTTTTTACCAATCTTATACATCCAATAGGTGTCTTTGTGTCATTGGATGAACATTTAGGTCATTTTCGTCCTCCCTAAGCTTATTCTTGTCCAATTAGGGTTTTTAACCAATCTTGTGCATCCAATAGGTTTGTTTGTGTCATTGGATGAACATTTAGGTCATTTATATCCTCCCTAGGCTTATTCTTGTCCAATTAGGGTTTTTAACCAATCTTTTTCATCCAATAGGTGTGTTTGCGTCATTGGATGAACATTTAGGTCATTTTCGTCCTCCCTAGGCTTATGCTTGTTCAATTAGAGGTTTTAACCAATCTTGTGCATTCAATAGGTATGTTTGTGTCATTGGATGAACATTTAAGTCATTTTCGTCCTCCCTAGGTTTAATCTTGTCCAAATAGAGTTTTTAACCAATCTTGTGCATCCAATAAGTTCGTTTGTGTCATTGGATGAACATTGAGGTCATTTTCTTCCTCCCAAGTCTTAATCTTGTCCAATTCGGGTTTTTAACAAATCTTGTGGATCCAATACGTGTTTTTGTGTCATTGGATGAAACTTTAGGTCATTTTCTTCCTCCCTATGCTTAATCTTGCCCAATTAGGATTTTTAACCAAAATTATACATCTAATAGGTGTCTTTGTGTCATTAGATGAACATTTAGGTCATTTTCGTCCTCCCTACACTTAATCTTGTCCAATTAGGGTATTTAACCAATCTTGTGCATTGAATAGGTCTGTTTGTGTAATTGGATTAACATTTAGGACATTTTCGTCCTCCCCACACCTAATCTTGTCCAATTAGGGTTTATAACCAATCTTTTGCATCCAATAGGTGTGTTTGTGTCATTGGATGAACATTTAGGTCATTTTCGTCCTCGTTAGGCTTATTCTTGTCCAATTAGAGTTTTTAACCTATCTTGTGCATCCAATAGGTGTGTTTGTGTCATTGGATGAACATTTAGGTCATTTTCGTCCTCCCTAGACTTAATCATGGCCAATTAGGGTTTTAACCAATCTTGTGCATCGAGTAGGCGTGTTCGAGTAATTGGATGAACCTTTAGGTCATTTTCGTCCTTCCTACACTTAATCTTGTCCAATTAGAGTTTTAACCCATCTGGTGCATCAAATAGGTATGTTTGTGTCATTGGATGAACATTTAGGTCATTTTCGTCCTCCATACACTTAACCTTGTCTTATTATGTATTTTAACCAATCTTGTGCATCCAATGGGTGTGTTTGTGTCATTTGATGATCATTTAGATTATTTTCGTCCTCCGTAGGGTAATTCTTGTCCAATTAGGGTTTTTACCAATCTTGTGCATCCAATAGGTGTGTTTGTGTCATTGGATGAACATTTAGGTCGTTTTTGTCCTCCCTAGGCTTATTGTTGTCCAATTAGGGGTTTTAACCAATCTTGTGCATCGAATAACTTCGTTTGTGTCATAGGATGAATATTTAGGTCATTTTCGTCCTCCCTACCCCTAATCTTGTCCAATTTGTGTTTTTAACCAATCTTTTGCATCCAATAGGTGTGTTTGTGTAAATTGATGAACCTTTAGGTCATTTTCGTCCTTCCTAGACTTATTCTTGTCCAATTAGGGTTTTAATCAATCTTGTGCATCGAATAGGTGTGTTTGTGTCATTGGATGAACCTTTTGGTCATTTTCGTCCTCCCTACACTTAATCTCGTCCAATTAGGGTTTTTTAACCAATCTTGTGCATCCAATAGGTGTGTTTGTGTCATTGGACAATCATTTAGGTCATTTTCGACCTCCCTAGGCTTATTCTTGTCCAATTAGGGTTTCTAATCAATCTTGTGCATCCAATAGTTTTGTTTGCGTCATTGAATGAACATTTAGGTCACTTTCGTCCTCCCTAGGCTTATTCTTGTCCAATTAGGGTTTTGAACCAATCTTGTGCATCCAATAGGTGTGTTTGTGTCATTATACGATCATTTAGGTCATTTTCGTCCTCCCTAGGCTTATTCTTTTGGAATTAGGGTTTTTATCCAATCTTGTGCATCGAATAAGTTCTTTTGTGTCGTTCGATGAACATTTAGGTCATTTTCATCCTCCCTACAGTTAATCTTGTCCAAGTAGGGTTTTTAACTAATCTTATGCATCCAATAGGTGTGTTTGTGTCATTGGATGAACATTTAGATCATTTTCGTCCTCCCTAGACTTATTCTTGTCCAATTAGGGTTTTAGCCAATCTTGGGCATCATATAAGTTTGTTTGTATCGTTGGATGAACATTTAGATCATTTTCGTCCTCCATACACTTAATCTTGTCCAATTAGGGATTTTAACCAATCTTGTGCATCGAAATAAGTGTCCAATTAGGGTTTTTACCAATCTTGTGCAACCAAAAGGTGTGTATGTGTCATTGGATGAACATTTAGGTCATTTTAGTCCTTCGCAGGCTTATTGTTGTCGAATTAGGGTTTTTAACCAATCTTGTGCGTCGAATAAGTTCGTTTGTGTCATAACATGAACATTTAGGTCATTTTCGTCCTCCTTACACCTAATCATGTCCAATTAGGGTTTTTAACCAATCTTTTGCATCCAATAGGTGTGTTTGTGTCATTGGATAAACATTTAGGTCATTTTCGTCCTCCGTAGGCTTATTGTTGTCCAATTAGGGTTTTTAACCAATCTTGTGCATCGAATAAGTTCGTTTGTGTCATATCATGAACATTTAGGTCATTTTAGTCCTCCTTACATCTAGTCTTGTCCGATTCGGGTTTTTAACCAATCTTTTGCATCCAATAGGTATGTTTGTGTCATTGGATGAACCTTTAGGTCATTTTCGTCCTCCCTGTACTTATTCTTTTCCAATTAGGGTTTTAATTAATCTTGTGCATCGAATAGATGTGTTTGTGTCATTGAATGAACCTTTAGGTCATTTTCGTCCTCCATACAATTAATCTTGTCGAATTAGGGATTTTAACCAATCTTGTGCATCCAATAGGTGTGTTTGTGTCATTGGGTGAACATTTACGTCATTTTCGTCCCGCCTAGCATAATTCTTGTCCAATTAGGGTTTTTACTAATCTTGTGCATCCAATAGGTGTGTTTGTGTCATTGGATGAACATTTAGGTCATTTTCGTCCTCCCTAGGCTTATTCTTGTCCAATTAGGGTTTTTAACCAATCTTGCGTAACGAATTGAGTTTGTTTGTGTCATACGATGAACATTTAGGTCATTTTCATCCTCCCTACACCTAATCTTGTCCAATTCGGGTTTTTAACCAATCTTTTGCATACAATAGGGGTGTTTTTGTCATTGGATGAACATTTAGGCCATTCTCGTCCTCCCTAGGCTTATCCTTGTCCAATTAGGGTTTTTATCCAATCTTGTGAATCCAATTTGTGTTTGTGTCATTAGATGAATATTTACGTCATTTTCGTCCTCCCTACACTTAATCTTGTGCAATTAGGGTTTTTAACCAATCCTGTGCATCCAATAGGTGTGTTTGTGTCATTGGACAATCATTTAGGTCATTTTCGACCTCCCTAGGCTTATTCTTGCCCAATTAGGGTTTCTAACCAATCTTTTGCATCCAATAGGGGTGTTTGTGTCATTGGATGAACATTTAGGCCATTCTCGTCCTCCCTAGGCTTATCCTTGTCCAATTAGGGTTTTTATCCAATATTGTGCATCGAATAAGTTCGTTTGTGTCGTTGGACGAACATTTAGTCATTTTCGTCCTCCCTAAAGTTAATTTGGTCGAATTAAGGTTTTTAACTAATCGTGTGCGTCCAATAGGTGTGTTTGTGTCATTGGATGAACATTTAGGTCATTTTCGTCCTCCCTAGGCTTTCTGTTGTCCAATTAGGGTTTTTAACCAATTTTGTGCATCGAATAAGTTCATTGGTGTCATAGGATGAACATTTAGGTCATTTTTGTCCTCCCTACACGTAATCTTGTCCAAATAGGGTTTTTATCCAATCTTTTGCATCCAATAGGTGTTTTTGTGTTATTGGATGAACCTTTAGGTCATTTTCGTCCTCCCTAGACTTATTCTTGTCCAATTAGGGTTTTAATCAATCTTATGCATCGAATAGGTGTGTTTGTGTCATTGGATGAACCTTTAGGTCATTTTCGTCCTTCCTACACTTAATCTTGTCCAATTAGGGTTTTTAACCCATCTTGTGCATCCAATAGGTCTGTTTGTGTCATTGGACGATCATTTAGGTCATTTTCGTCCTCCCTAGGCTTATTCTTGTCCAATTAGGATTTTTAACCGATTTTGTGCATCCAATAGATGTGTTTGTATCATTGGATGAACATTTAGGTCATTTTCATCCTCCCAAGGCTTATTCTTGTCCAATTAGGGTTTTTATCCAATCTTGTGCATCGAATAAGTTCTTTTGTGTAGTTCGATGAACATTTAGATCATTTTCATTTTACCTAGGCTTATTCTTGTCCAATTAGGGTTTTTAACCAAAATTCTACATCTAATAGTTGAGTTTGTGTCATTGGATGAACATTTTGGTCATTTTTCGTCCTCCCAAGGCTTATTCTTGTTGAATTAGGATTTTTAACCAATCTTGTGCATCCAATATGTGTGTTTGTGTCATAATCTTGTCCAATTAGGGTTTTTAACCAATCTTGTGAATCCAATTTGTCTTTGTGAATCCAATCCTGTGCATCCAATAGGTATGTTTGTGTCATTGAACAATCATTTAGGTCATTTTCGACCTCCGTAGGCTTATTCTTGCCCAATTAGGGTTTCTAACCAATCTTGTGCATCCAATAGTTGTGTTTGTGTCATTGGATGAACATTTAGGTCACTTTCGTCCTCCCTAGGCTTATTCTTTTCCAATTAGGATTTTCAACCAATCTTGTGCATCGAATAAGTTCGTTTGTGTCATTGGATAAACCTTTAGGTCATTTTAGTCCTCCCTGCACTTAATCTTGTCCTATTAGGGTTTTTATCCTATCTTGTGCATCCAATAGGTGTGTTTGTGTCATTGGATCAACATTTAGTTCATTTTCGTCCTCCCTTTGCTTATTCTTGTCCAATTAGGATTTTTAGACAATATTGTGCAACCAAAAGGTGTGTATGTGTCATTGGATGAACATTTAGGTCAGTTTTGTCCTCCCAAGGCTAATTCTTGCCCAATTAGGGTGTTTAACCAATC